>JAVQJD010026206.1:0-11674 GCA_036023655.1 Nannoperca australis | reverse complement strand
CACACACACACACACACACACACACACACACACACACACACACACACACACACACACACACACACACACACACACACACACACACACACACACACACACACACACACACGGTTTCCTCCGGCAGTTTGGCTGATGAATAGAGGAGGAGCTAAAAATAAACTGGTGGCACTAATGAGGTCATGTGTGATGTACAGTATGTCACAGTCACAGCTCTGTTTTGCCAGAGTACACACACACACACAGTTTTTTAAGAACCAGCAATAAAGCTAACCATAGCCGTGTAGAGCTAATGACTTTGTTTATGGAGTATATGAAACAGCCTGTGACAACATTGCTGTCGGTTACTATTTTACATCTACTGCTTCTCACATTATGCCTCAAATAGCTGTGACATCTGTGTGTTAGTTTAGACATAAAATGTACACTGTTCCTGTCAGTGTAAACTCTCAGAATGCAGTTCTTAATGCCCAGATATCATATATAAAAAGAAAATCACGCAAGTAAAAGAGAATCTAAGACATAAAGCAGGGCAGAAAACATTATATACATATTTTTTTATCTCTAATAAAATATAATACTGTGGTAGGCAGAAGTCCCTGAGCCCGTGGTGCCATGGGACCGGATGCTGCAGGACCATCTGCCGGGCGTCAGCTGCCAGTACAGTAACAGTAACAGTGAGTACACACTAAACATCATTATGATATGCAGGCTCAGGCACCAGTTAGCTAACAGGTAGCCAGCTTGCAATTTGCTAGCAAATAAAAAGTAATTTGCTTTGAAAAACATGTGGATCAGAAAAGTTAGCAAATATTGTTGTAGTTCCCCACAGCTTCCACTAGATGTTACCTTACTGGTGGTATCTTAGTCTCATTAGGATTTCACACCAAATGTGCAAAGTGCAACATTGTGCAGACAAAGGCCATTATTTTCAATGGAGATTGCTGCTGCCCTCTCCTAAGCAACGCCATAGGGGCGTGCATTGCCTTTTTTTCCTGCCAGGTTTGGAGGCTAAAGCTCAACTAAATTCCACTTTGCACTGTAGAGGAAGATGGAGGGGAAGTCAAATGTGGACATCTTATGCAGTTAAGCATGGCAGAAAGTATCAGAGAGGGTGGGGGTTAGTTAGAAAATGTACATTGTGTTTAACATTTTCTACATTCGGGATGCCGTCTGTAGCATCCGAGTTAGCATAGTTGTGTAGAATGAGTAATGCTCTGCGTAATGCTCTTCAAAGAAGACTCGAGTCTTGAAGGCAAAACATTTGATGTTGAATATAGTCAGAGCCTTAATAATACACAAACACACAGGTGAACACTACTCAACAAGACACTTTAAAACCCAAACAACACATTCTGTCACATGCTCTACTGACACACAAACACACAAAATTAATAGACTCTAGTCCAATTCCTGCAATCGTTTAGAACATGTGCTGTATAAAGTTTCATTTGATTCACATGAGAACACATGCGAGCATACTTGCACTCTCTCCACAGATATGTTAAGATCTTAACAACCTTAACCTCAGCTGAAAAAGCACAAATCCTGGCACCATCAAGACCAGCTCAACTAAGTGTCACCTGATTCTACAGACTACAAACCAAGCCGTCCAGGACGGGAACCTCTGAATGAATGCCCCCGGACGTAGCAGAGGCTGCTGCCGGAGGCACAACTGCTGGTAGGAGCGCTGCCTTTGTCTATGAGGACGTCAGTGAGTTAGGGAGGAGCCTGGAACCTGCGTCACTGTGTCAGTCTGAGAAACCCTCAAACGTTCTCCATTTAAGCCCCAATCTGTGTCAAAAGAAATTCTAGCACTTTCCTTAGTTTGATTGAAAATTGTTCACAAAGCAGGGCTCGACATTAATCATGGCCCAATGGCCCGTGGCCACAAAAAGTTAGTTTGTGGCCACCAAGTTTTTATCCATATACTGAATATACTTTCATGCTGTTAATGTCTTTTCCTTTATTGAAGTGCAACAGTTGAGGAAGGCTGTGTTAGGTTAGGTCAAAAATTTACTACGCTAATATTTTGGAACCACTGGCCCACGGGCCACCAAGCCCCTAAGTTTGGTGGCTGATCTGCACCACTTGATACCACTGAAGGTACATTTCTTTAAAACTTGGGATGTTTGTACACACACGGTACAACAGATGTAAGATACATACACACATACTGACGCATCAAAACTACCTACATGCTGAGTCATATCAACAGAGCTCCTCTGCTGTTCCTGGAAGAGCATCTTATGTTTCAAATACAGTACATAAACATTGTAAATCATAGCTACACACATAATCCACATGGATTCCAATACACTCTTGGTTTCCCTTTTTCTCACTCACATGCTGACTCACACACACTAACGTTTAAACTGCGCCCCTCTGCCTGCCTTGCCAGAGCATCTTGTGTTTCAGGGAGTGTAGGAACTCAGCTGCCTACGGAGTAAGTCAACACACGTGTCAGCTCACTGTGCTTCTCACCTGCAGGTGTTTATAGGAGCTGATAAATGCACCCATATGTCATATTTGTTAAGAGGACAGATTCCTTCATTATTTGTATTTACTCAGAAGACAGAGTTACCGTCCATCATGTGCTGCTGGTCTATCTGACCCTCAAACATCTCAGAAACTACCAGAACCACTGTGATGCAGCCTGATGATGCATGCTAGCATCTTTCTGATGGCTCCAGACAACTATTTCACTAATGGATTGATAAATCCAAGTGACGTTGGGGCCCCAGACTTTCATGTCATTGTCAACTCTTTCTTCTCCACCTCTTTGTGCTGTACATTTTGATTACCAACAAACCAGCAACTGGCCTTTTTGCAATTTAAATGACTTCAATGTTAGTCACGTCGACAACACTGACCTGGTCTGCCATGTTGAAACCTCCTTCCTGTTTCTCCGTCTTAATGTTGGACAGCTTTGGTCCGTCACCAGGTTCCATCTTGATGGCTTTATCCAGGGTGCCGTTATCATCCCTATCCAACAGGTAGCGAAGCAACGCATTGTCCTTCTTTTTGGGGCTCCCTGGCTCCTGTTTTGTGCAGAGCTCACCCAGGGTGGCCATGTTGTCCCCTGCAGCTGACTCTCCACCAATGGGGTCTTTTCCGGTAGCCTCAGCCGTTAGCTTGGCCAACTCCACAGGTGAGGTGCTGTTCTGGAGCAACCGGTGGAGGATTTTGTGTTTCTCTTTTAACGAGGTGGAGTGGTTGTTATGCCCAGCCCCACCCACGCCTCCAATCCCGCCCAGCTCGTCCTTACAGTCCGGGTCGTCCCCCAGAGGGGGTGGTGAGCATGGATCAGGGGGTTCTAACTTGGTGGTGAGGAGCTGGAGCAGCTTAGTGTGGCCTTTTGTGTTGAGAAGGCGATTTGGGGCGTCGCCTAGCTCCCCTAAGCTTTCATCAACTGCGAAGCTTTCAGAGTCCCCGTCTTTCCTCTCCCCCTGCTCCCCCTCCTGGTCCTGTGATGACAACAAGTCTTTCTGCTCCCCAAAACTTCCAAATAAGTCAGCCTCTAAGCTGGGATTGTTCGTGGCTTGTTGGCTGTCGGTGCTGCTGCTGTGAAGAGGGCTCTGAATGCCAATCGGCTTTCTGTCAGGTGACTCTGGATGCTGCCCCTCGGTGAATCCCTGGGAAACCCTGTGGCCCTGGCTGAGGGCCTGCAGTGCACTAAGGGAGTTGAACGCTTGGCCGTTTCCTGTACTGCTGCATACGGATGCTGGCGAGTGGAGACCGGCTGCAGGAGAGAAAGAACCGGGGGGATGTTGGGGGAGGTGAGGGCTACTACAGCTGCTGCTGCACGCCGCCATGCTGGGGCTCTGACGATGACGAGGAGACAACATGGCACCCTGGGCCCCTGAGGTGACGCTGGGGCTTCCCTGGGCTGAAGGGCTGCTCATCTTGAGTGTGTGGCTGTTTCCCTGAGGCGTAGGCACCCGACCCGATACAGCCCCAAACCCACGTCCAGGGCCACTGGAGGCCAAGGTGGAGTGGTGGGTGATGCTGGAGACGCTGGCATCAGGGGAAGAGGAGGGACCACCCACACTGGTTGGGGTCATTGTCTTGGACATGCCCTGGCCGCCAGGTATGTCTGCGGTCACGCCACCCATGTTCTCCCTGGAAGGGAAAGAAAACAAGAATCACACATGCTCCAGGGGACTTCTGGCAGTGCATAGGCCGACTCTATGAATTGTGTGGTTAGTTAATGTTCTGAGTAGTAGGCGCATCAAATCAATAAACAATATAATGGTTCATTGTGTTTATACCATGGCTCAGTGGCTACATGTATATATTGCTTTGGTTTTTTGAAGGAGGGCTTTAGATGACAGCTTGAGTTAAAAATGTTTTGGGTCATGCTCGGTTCTTGACTTGGTTTAATAATTGATATATCTGCCATTTCAAAAAAGTGACACCAGTTATTACAAAAGCATGACCCGGTATTAAAACAATCAGTGATTTTCTAACTGGTGATTTTCAGTTAATGGCTATTAAAAGTAGTGAAAGTGCAGCATGGAGCGGTTCACTACCTCCCTTTATTTCAGCTTTAATCATCATGTCATCACGTAGAGCAGAGAGCAGCTTTGAAACACAACTGAGAAAACAAAGTTGTAACGAGGCCTGAAGCTGTAACAGAGAGCGAGCTTTAAACGCCGATCGGCTTCAGCCCCACACCAAACACACAAAGCTCTGATTGTGCCGAGTGATGCAGCGATCATTTTGTATGTGAAACTTGTATACGTAAAAAAATAAATAAATAAAAAGGCTGCGTTCTCGCCATTGATCCCCGAATGCTCCGGGTAACAGTCCTGGCATTGTTTTCTGACCGCTGTCCAATTCCTGACTGTGAATGGTCATACCAAAGGCTGGATGCTGGTTGAGTAGCAGTTGCTCCCAGTGGTGGGAGGGAGGGATGGTGGTGCTGTTGACTGGACTGACTGGTAGTGTTTGTGTCAGTTTTGGTCTATACATGTGGCGGCGGCCCTCAATAACAGGCTCTTTGTTCGTAATCCACATTGCTGTGTCCCCCTCTTTGTCCAAATCAAGAGGAAACCACAGACGCTCAGAGAGAACATGTGACAGACCGGAGATATGCTGCAAGTAAAATCTATCGGATCATGTTATTAAAGTCATTATGTCTCAAAACGAGTGGAAAGTCAGTTTAAGAAAGGCTGCTTTGGGGAAACATTTGGGTACCTACCAACTGGAGATTCATTCTAAAGGAAATCATAAAACTTGACTCCTCAAACCTTATGGCTTTCATTGTGTCTACTGACTGGTGGAGAGGTGGGGAGCTGCCTCTAGACCGGCCCACTGCACATTTAAACACTCATTTCTTTGCACGTCTCGTTGGCTGAGGTGATTTGTTGCCTCTGGACATACAGAGTCTCACTCTCTGAATAAGAAACGTCTGTTTAAAAATGTTACACACTTACGTACATCAAGTTTGTTTGGTACCTACCTATGTGTATAAGGTTTAGAATTATTTTCTTGAACCCTGCTTCTTTCGCTGGGATCGGCAGACCGTAAACTCAACCTTAACTTAACTGATTCAGTTCAAACTAAACTAAACCTCTTAAAGGTGGAATCTCTGACAATACACAAAGGATTCTTAATTAGCCCGAAGTTGTTTTTTTTCAGGCAGGTAACTAAGCAGCAGGTCCCATTTAACAAAATGTATAAAATGATTCTTTCATTTATGATTAGCGAAGACTAAATATATAATGTTTGACAGACAGAGGGAGAGACAGAGCGGCTGGTACCTCTGCAGGATGTGCATGGACATGTAGAGCTGCGGTTCGTTGGTGGTTGAAGATCGGACCAGCTTGCTCTTGGTGTGAGCCGAGACGATGGTGCCGTCTGCCAGGGAGAACCTGTACAGAGGGCTGAGCGCATGGCCGTTCCTCAACACTGCAGAGAGACAGACGTAGGCTGAACAATTACACTTTCCATTAACATCATAACACATGACATTCTGTGAAGCCTCAAGTCCACACTGAACTTAAAAGGAATCAAGAATTGAAAGAATCCAAAAGAACCAAAAGGCTGCAGGCGGAGCTCGGAGTTGTCCTACTCACCGTCTTGCTGGTGTTTCTTGGCGAAGGATAACTCGCCCTCATTCTGCAGGTGAAACCTCTGAATGCAACGCCGAACCAGGTCCTCCCAGCCCGGCTTCATGGACGCGCGGAGCAGACTGGTGTCCAGGGACGTGATCTTACCTGCACAGGCAGAAGACCTGATGTTAACAGATTACTGTCATGTTTTACATATTTGTCTATTTGCCCTTATGGAAGCAGGCTAACAACAATGCTGGTAACAATTCTACCAGCTTTGCACACACACTCAAACTCATTCCTGACCTCATAATAAAAGAATAATAAAACGGTCATGTTATATCGACATTGATCACATGACCTCCCCTCCAGTCCTACCCTGAAGGTCCTGTCGCGTGGTGAAGCTTTCGTACGTGGGCATCACAGGTCTCTCTTTGACGGGGACTCTTCTTGCCACACAGATGAGACATGACTGGAAATCTGAAGGTTTGGAAAAGGATGGGTTAAAATAATCCTTCACTAACACATAATATACCTGAATACAATGGGACCTAGCATGTATATAAAGAAACATTACAATATATTTGACACAATTCATCCTCATCTTCAACCAGAGCTATACGTTAAGCATACTGTGATCAAGCTCTGCATAATCACCAACCTCAGCCTCAACATCCAAGTCTACACCTCCCAATCTCAGACTAAGTTTGAGTTTTAACATCAGCCTATACCCTAACCCCCCCCCCCCCCGTCCACGAGACATCCCCCTCCTGTCGGGTGAGAGGGTGGAACCATATCTGGTTGTCAGACGTCTAAAATTAGTGTGCCAGACAGATTCTTTTCCCTAGCGTGGATGTGTGTGATAAGATAAAATGAGAAAATGAGAAAATGACAAAGTGCCACACACTAATTAGTCTCCTCTGGTCGATGGGAGGAAAAGTAGAGAGGAGCGTTGATGAAAGGAGGACAGGACACAGGAGACTGGGAAAGTGGGGATGGAAAAAGTGATGGGAAAATGACAGAACATCAAGTCAGAGATAAAAAGATGGAGGAAGAAGAAACGGACATAACAAAAGACAGACCGAACAAGACAGAACTAGAGGTTAAAACAAAGTGCAAAAGGGAAGCAACAGACAAAGAGGGTAAATAGAAAAAGAGGCTTCAGATCTAAATCCAAATAAAGAGGAGAAACAAAATGAAAGAAAGATAATACCTTCCCCCTCTTCCTTGATAGACTTGGGTTCGGAGACAGCAAAACACTGCAGGGTCTCGTACTTCTGGTGCGACGCGTCCTGCTGGTCAGACGCCGACTGGGCTTCACAGTCGGCATGAGGGTTGACCAACATACGACAGTTGAAGGTGTGGCTGTTCCTGTTGGACGAATCACTGCTGCGATGGTTGACTGCAAGATAGAGAGACACCGAAGCAAAATGGAGACAGCAGAAGCCGTCAGCATGAGCTTGTACACATAAACTGCCACATCCCACATCACAAGAGCAGCCGACAACAGCACATCAACCTGAAGTTGGTGTTTCACCAAGACAAGACACAAGTGTCCAGGTGGCTTTTGACTGAGAATAACAATTGTACTGTTTCGCTAGATGAACCCAGCAGCTGCACGCAGTATTAACAGGATTCAGCGCTTCACTAAATCTTTTTCATCAAGGTCTGTCAAAAGATATTGGGGCAATAAGAAGCTGGAAACGTATGCAGCCATTCAGTTAGCTGTGGGCTTATTTTTTAAGCGCCCTCCTCTGGAAACAGCAACAATAACTGGGCTCTCTGTAGCGTGATATTATAGGTTTGTAGTATACCTGCAACCAACTGTGCTCTTTCAAACTGATCTTGTGTCAACATTTCTCCGTTCTCCAGACCTCTGTGAGCTTGTGGAGGTCCGTCAATGCAAGATTAACATAATACGTTGTTTTATATAATGTTATTTGCTCTGCTGCAGAATCCCACTGGTTTGGCAGCTAGCTAACACGTTGTTCAGGTTAAACTGCGGTGACTCATCTCCAGCTGAAACTTAAGAGTGGTTCGGAGGAGGGACTAAACTAAACACAAGATAGTTTCACTGTTTCAGTGCACAGACAGTGTTGACTAGACTACACTGTGGCTAGTTAACTACAAAAAAGCTAAGTTAGCAAAGCAGGTAATGCTGTTGACAAGAAACTGCTAGCTACTACCTGCTACTAGACATTAATCAAGGCTGTTTGATCCTTATCATCTAGCTGAGGAGAATCTTCCCCATTTCTTTTGTGTTGTGAACAACCAAAAGTGGGAAAAAGTTGATGTCAGAGCCGTAAATTCAGTCACTCGTCCATCAGACCACGTTCCAGTAAACGTTCTGCGGTTCTTACCCAGGCTCTTGGGCAGGAGGTTCTTGACGAACTCGGCGTGATCTCCAACGTGCAGCACGCTGTAGACGCTGGTGCTCATCAGCTCCTCCTGCTGGTAGCGCAGATACTGGCTGACGTTCTCCGACACAAACACTATGTTGCCCTCCATGTTGACAACAAAAAAGAAGCCGTCCAGGGCCTGAGGGGTGAGGAACACAAGTGGGAGAGCAGAGGAGGCAGGGGAAATGAGATGAAGGGAGGGAATGAGGAGACAGACGAGGTGGTTAGACAGATAGAAGAAATGGATAAGAGCAGAGAGGGGTAGGATATTGGGGAAATTTGGAGAGAGAAGAAAGGAAGACAAGAAAGTGAGAGGCAAAAGCGAAAGGAGGAAGAAGACAAGGTAGAGGGAGAATAGAGGAAGAAGCAAATGCATAAGGCCAGCAGGAGGGAAAGAAAAAAGAGAAAATGAAAGAAGAGGTTAGCGGAATAAAGAGGGGATGTTAATTAAAGTTCATCTGAACTTTCCACCTAAAGCTGATAAGACTTGAGTTGTTACTCCTCCACTTTAGGTTTAGCTACTTGCTAAAAATACCAGTACCAATAACCATGTATTTTCATTTTATACAAGCAGATTTGGCACTTGACAGCATGCTGTTTAAATGCTTGTCTTCATGTTTTATTACAAAAAGTGTATTCTGACATATGTTTACCACCAGACGACTACAGTCTTCTTGCAGGATGTGCGTGGGCAGCAAAATGTCTGCCCCTTTAAAAATAAATACAAAGCTTCTTAATTATGTCACAACAATACCAAGCAGTAAGGTATGGCAGCAGGTCTACAGTGGTCTCTCTAGCACTGTGTGTGTGTTTTGTTTCGTCAACTCAGCATTTTCCCCCTGTATGAACAGACTGATTTGTCCTTCAGCCTGCCACATGTCTACACAAGCCTCCTGCTGTCCGCCTGCCTGCTTATCACCCAACACAATACAATGGTAGAGTAGAATAGTCTTTTCTAGAATGACACCTCTGCCAATGAAAGCTATATATAGCTTGTGTGGGTGTGTGGTCAAGCTCCACCCCTCTTCTTCTAATCTGGCTTTTCAGAAAGGTATTTATACCTCATTGGGTGCCATGTTATACGTCACCACCCACTCGAGTAGGCTTGATGACGGCATTGCCGATAGCCAGAGGAACTCTTATCTGTATGCAACGCCATTTAAAGTCAGAAAGACGCTCCACCAACTCTAGACGTGTTTCAGACAACAGAAAAACCTGCAGCTCTCACAATCATGCTCACATTACAGAAAACCTGAGTGTACTGGCACATTTAGAAGTGCAAGCTTATTTCATTCAAACGCCCCCTCTGTTGTGTGACTACTTAGTCAGCAGGTCAGTTACAGGCCACTGTTGTCAAAAGAGACACTTGTTTGAATGTTCATTCCTGGTGTCAGAATTGCTCCTCCAGCTAATGTTCTGTTTTGTGTCACTATCGCACTCTTTTCCTCAGAGCATGATAACGGAGGCAGACTTCAGTCTGGCTGAACCTACCTCCAGCATCATGGGCCCAAGGGCGTCTTTGTCAATGACACCCTGTCCTGTGGAGGAGATGTCGGCCTTCTGCACCTCCTCAGCATCGGCCACTGGAGCTTTTTCTGCAAAAGACAACGAGCAACATTAACCGAGGGGGTTAAAACACTCACTTTCAGGTTTCAGGGTTTGCACGCCTTCATTTACATATTTAATATGAATTTCTTTGTATGAAGATAAATAATATTAATGAAAAAAATGCCTTTGTTTAGCAAATCTTTAGTTTTTTGATAAAATAAAATAAAAAATGGGACATTATATCACTGAGAACTGAAGAAGAAGCTTCAGTGTATTGAATGCATGACTCATTGATGATGTGCTGAAATGGCATATCAAAAGTTAAAGCCCAACATCAAAAGGACGGCTGGTATGGAATAAAGTATCTGACTTTAAAGTTTACCACACAGTTAGCTCTGCCTCTGAACTGATATTTAATTTCCCCCTGAAAACACTGAGTGTTGTTTTTGTGATGGCGTCGCCCTCAGGCAAACACACCCACACACACACAATCGGAGTTTTATGTACATGAGGACCTTTCGCTTGTTACATTTATCGTATAGTCCTTCGCCCACCCTTAGTTTCACCTTCTGCCAGTGTAAACTCTAACCCAAGTGCTCCACTAATGTGATGATGCACTGTCAAGTGTCTGGAGTGTCAAGGAGAGCAGGTATCACTATGATAATGTGCAGTACATTACGCACATTTATAGTCATGTTAGAGGCCAGTCTCCGCTCTCCTGCCTGGCTGTACCACTGGACTGCTAAGCCTCCCATGGCCCCATTAGGCCACATAGCTGACATTCCTGTTGGGGGACCAGCGCTGTACAGAGTCATCAGCCCTTAAACCCTGTCACTGTAGAGCCCGGAGTGGCCGTCATGTAGGTTGCAGGGTATTAAAGTCACAGTACGCTTTTCTTTTCCTTTTTAAATCAATAAATATGATTGTGACTGTACTACACGTGATCAGTCTGTGTGATTTTGTGTAACACTTTCTGTGGTCTCAGTAACATGACGAGCAGTGAGTTCACAATGACCATCTGTCAGGGTGAGGAGAGCTGCAGAAACATCACCACAGGAGAGCGAGAGGAAACGTGGAGGAGTGGAGTTCATGTACAGAAAGTGTTGATCTGAATAAACCCCAGCACTGCAACACGGGGCGCTGCAGCTCGGCACTCTAACCTGCATACAAACAGCTTATTAACATCTTAGCATATCCTCCAGTCTGTTGTATTGACAAATACATGCCTTCACTAATCCGGCTGAAAGAAATGAGCACAGTACATTTCAGCTATTGAGTTATACATGCAACAGCACCGTGAATCCTCAGTGTGGCAAATGTTGGCCTTAATAAATATTGTTTTGTTCCAGTGGCAGCGCTCAACCTCTGTATGTTCCCAGCTGCAAGCACTTCAAAACAAGTAATGACAGTCCCACACGTCTCCTTGTTGAATGCTTCAATCAGTCCATCGCCACAAAGTTAACTGAATAAATAATCAACAGATTTCCTAGTCTTCTTATTCAGTTTCCCTGTCATAACAGCCACACACACACACACACACACACACCATTTATTATTGGATGCTACTGTATTTTGCCCCCAACATACAGCCTGAGCACAGGTACAACTGCTGAGTTAACAGAAATGGAAGCACACTCATCCTCCACCTATAATATGACCCTGCAATTAAATGGG
>JAVQJD010026204.1:0-20218 GCA_036023655.1 Nannoperca australis | reverse complement strand
TTAAACACAGCTGGACTCCAATGAAGGAGTAGAACCATCTCAAGGAGGATCAGAAGAAATGGACAGCATGTGAGTTAAATATGAGTCACAGCAAAGGGTCTGAATACTTATGACCATGTCATATACTTTCCAGACCCACTGTATAGATAGATAGATATATATATAGATAGATACACACACATATCTTAATCTCAGTTTGTTAATTGTATTTTCTTGTTATGCTGATACTTTTTCTTGTTCCTTTTTACTACTGCAACACTGTAATTTCCAAAGTGTATCAGAGCAAGCTATTTGATCATGTGGTCTCCCGTAATCATCACAGGAGAAAAATGTGGGGACTGCAGGGGATGCCGGGAAAAAGTTGAAACTGAATCTTTTTGAGAAACGCAACCGGCGTCATGTTGCGGTGGTCATTCACCGGCGATCAGACCGGACGACGCCTAGGTGAGAAGGTCCTTGTTTACTATGTAGCATTGTATCATTCTTCTGTTTACCAAGCAGCTGTGAAGATGGAAGAGAGACTCATCGATCGCCACTGTGATGACCTTTCCAGAGCTGTACAACCCTGCCACAAGGGAGCACAAACACGTTAATCATCAGCACTCGCTTGGCGTTGTATTGCTCTTCAGGTTGGGATTGTGCTTGAATCAGCATTGCCATGTAGTGTCATTCCCACACTGCTGCAAAACCCTGTGCTGATCGCTGCAGTGCCCTAGTTGGTGTGAATTCTGCCTAAGAGCCACGCAGAGAAATACATCGTTTCTAAACATGGAACCAACTTCCCAACACCATGTCATTTTCAAGTATAGTGATATGGATGCTAGGTTGAAATAGTACCTTGGCAAGTGAGTTACAAGTGATCATAAAATGCTTAGTAATTTGCTCACTCTTTATACTTGGCAACATCCCATATTTGAGGTTTTTAAGCATTGCCACTCTTCTTGAGCACTTCAGTTAGTCAAAGTACAAAAACCTGTAACACATAGACATTTTATCGTTTCAAGGGTCCAGAATACAGTGTGTCGAAAACAGGATGCCATGTTTCGATAGAGACACCTTAACATTCACACCTTTGGGTAATTTAATCTCAAGCAGTAGAAATACACACAAACGTCACACAAAAAGAGCCTGTGAGTTGAAGTGAACTACTGAAACAAAACGTGGGCCAGGTTTCCTGATAACGATCAATCAAAGAGGTCATCAGCGTTTTCTACAAAAAATCTTAAATTTCGACATGCATTTTCCAAAGCAGCACTAAAGAGCGAGTTCACATGCACGCCGTTAAGAGCTCCTTAACATCGGCTCTGAATATATTTTAATATAACAAATTTGTGGCAAATTTGACTGTAAGTCGTACTATTTATCAAAAATGCATCCATCACATCACAAGTGTGTGTTATAAACGATACAAAGAAATGTTTAAAGCTTCATGTGCAGTCAACAGTCTACAGCTTAGTGTGTCAGTTTAATAAAGTAACATTTTCACTTATGTTACAAAAAATGTCACTTAACAAAGAACATTGGTGTTCCTGATATAAACTATATACAATTCAATCAAACGTAGTTCTTAGTTCCTCCTGCAAGTTCAGGAGGTTCTTAAGATACTTGTAGCCCCTTACACATGGTTAGGTGGCTAATCTGCAATCGTTTCTAACAGCGTCTTCATGTACAATGCTTTTGGGAACATCTTGAAGCTTAAGGACATTCGTGACATAGATTTTGCCATGATTTTAGTCTTAAGATGCTTTGGTCAACGAAATTAGAGACTAAATTCCCCCTGGAACCTGAATCCATGTATCTATTCTTGTCTTAGTCCATTTTTCTTGCACATGCAGCCAGAGACTCAGTATGTGTTCAAGGTCAAAGGTTAAACAACGCAGAGGCACAGAGGAAATTATTTCAGCAGAATTTTTTTTTTTTTACAGAAACACAAGTTTAAAATGAGATTTTCCCCCCCATAATTTGATCATGAACTTTTTATGGTTTTTATTAAAATATATCAAGAATATTAAGGATTGGAATATATCTCCATATTGTAACTCGGATTATGTTAACTTTTGGGCAGCCCTTCTTGTATAATTCCACTTTTTTTTTTTGGCAAGGTTTGCATCACACTGAGGCCTCATTTGTAAAGTCTGTATATCTATGCCATTCTGCACCTGCTTACATATGACCTGTTTTATGTCCCACCACAACATTCAGGTACATCACTGGTAAGGAAGGACAAGTCTCCTTAAATGTCTATACATTGTCACTTTACAAAGTTGCTCATGCATATTGTGATTTCCCTTCAAGGTGGTTTGGTATCTGACAGTTCCCTCAGGAAGCTTGGACTTTGAGAAGTGCAAAAAGTGTATACAGTATAAAGCTATGTGCTACTCAAACTACTATTATCACAACTAGGACTGCTAAGATCATCTATCATTGGGGACCTTTTGTGTGAAAAACCATCTTTAAAGTCTCCCAGTGAGTGTGCAGCTTAGTGACATGCCCTCAGTGCATGAGTTATTATCCCAACTCATGTCAGAGCATCTGTGGGAGGGATACATTTGTTGCTAAGCAACAGCTAAAGCTTGCAGCATGCTAGTTATATTCAAAATGTGGTATGCTTCTTGACTTTTGGGCCCTTTGTTATGCAACAAACGTAACAAAATTGAGTTCATTCGACCCTGATTAGTTCTATCTGCAGATTAAAAATACTTGCAATAAATGACATTGTGCAGCTTGGGCACTGCAGAGAATATTCACAAATAACTCACATGTTCTAATATTTGATTTATATATAAATATTTATTCAACATTTTGTATCATATTCATCACAGACTTCAGTTGACGTTTCCTCTTAATTTCCCTGACACCTGTAAATGCCCAGTACATCGATTTCCCTTTTAAAATCATCTGGAGGTAGGAATAGATTCATTTTAATCTTATAAAAAGACTAGTAAGATGATACTACGTCTTACTTTAATATTTTAATTAAACTACTGTCCCCACAACATTTAACAACATCCTAATTAAGTAAAATAAATTATAAATGTCATATAGGCTTACTAAACCTTGTCTACTTGTTTCAGGGAATACAGAAACCTCATTCTAAAATGTTAATATCCAGGGGACGAAATGGACACCCAGATAAACAAATACATACAATTTTAGAATAAAATGAGGACAGAAACAAATGAGTGAAACGAGCCAATGTTTGAGCGAGGTAAAAGCTTTGTTTTGCAACAAATGTTTTCATGGAGGAGGGGTTGAAAAGGGGGGGAATCAAACTGATATTTAGCCCCTACTGGCTTTTTTTATTGTTTTTTTTTTTTTTACTGCTTTTGTTTTATGCAGAGCTCTTTTTACCACATGGTAGTGACAGATTGTTTGAGCTGAAAGGAAAAGCCATTCGAAGCTAATTAAGCAGCCATTCCAGGCACTATTCGCAGGCAGGAGGGAGAGTAGCACAGGCATTTGTCAGCGCCGTACCCAACGTGGGTTTAATTGACATCCCCGGCTGCTGACTGACAGCTTTTCCAGCGCTGAGCCAATTGTAAGCCGCGCAGGAAGACAGCTGCGACACCATTGGATAAAATACAGTGAAGGAGAGGCGGGGAGGGGTGGGGGAGGACCCACGTGGGCCAGGCATTGCGAGCAACACTTGATAGGCTGATATCCTCACGCGCAGACGTGTTGTTGCCTACCTAGTGCTGCTGATAGGAAAGCTTGTATGCTTGAGGTCTCGTTAGAAATAGGTCGATCAATTCAAGTCACTCAAAGGACACTCTGCTGTAGATTAAGCGGTATTCATCTTTTGCCTACTTCAGGTCTTGAATGAATTTCTATGAGTTCCTATTTTTCTTGGCATAGTAACAGGACTTATTTCTTTTTCTTGTTATCTCTAACCTCTCCTTGAATTGAGAGCAGGGAAATATCATCTTCCTGTCTCAAATTTAAAACTGTTGTTCAGGGTCAGACTAGCTTCACTTATACTTGATCACATATTAAGCACATGACACATTTACAACCTAATGCTTTTTTTAAAATGATAAACTCTGTCTTTGGCTAGTGGTGTTATTTTCCCTGTTTACTTCAGAATTGTGTGGTTAAATCGGCATCATTTTTAATGATAAAACTCGCAGATATATGCCCATAATCTGAAACGCTAAACCACCGCCTGCAATGCACAGACATGTAAATTATTGCCTTTGTTTTGAACAAGCTGTTGAACGCACTGAATGTCACTTCAAATCCAAAATGGCGAACATGTGAGGTCACATTTCCCAGCCCAATCAGAACACTGGTGTGCGGAACTCCCCCACGTGGGCATACAGCACTGTGATTGGTCACCGTTGCTAAACTCCTTCAGAGAACCCAATTGGTTAGTGCAGAGCCTTCTCTCGGCAGTCGGGTCCTCGTGTCAGTGCACAGTCTGTGTGTGGTACAGCGCGCGGTGGAGGAACTGGGTATACCCAACAGCAAGCTAGCGGTATATATCACAACGGCCGACATTTTCACCGAAAAAGAACCCGGCTATTATAATCTTTGGACTTACTTGAAGATTCGTGTGCTACTACTGGATCTAATATAGGCTTTCTTTGAAGTTGTCTGCCGTCGACAACTCGTCCCAATCGAGGGGTTTCCAACGTCCGACCGGACGGAGAGACGCTCTCCGCCTCGGGATCACTGGGGTTTTAAAGGACTCTCAAGGGGCAAGAAGAAGAAGAAGTGTATGAAAAATAGAAACGGCGACGGACATTTTCCGCCCTTATCATTCCGTGGTGACGGTTACAAGTCAAGGATATTAAGCTTTGTGTCTGGATACTATTTTTTTTTTACCTGTGCAGAAGAGAGGGGAGGAATCAGTTCAGACAAAGGTAAAAAAAAAGAAAAAAAAGGGCGATATGAAGAGAGCCGCTAACAAGACGGGTGGTGGTGGTGTGGCTTTATGGCAGCCGACTTTGAAAGCAGCAGCTCCTTGTTTTCTGATCCTCCTGGACCACCAAAACAACCCGTTGAGTGCGTGTGTGTGCGCTTTATCCCCTTTGTGCAAGATAACTCTATAGGTTTACGAGAAAAACAAAGCATGGTGTTGTTGAGGGAGCGCTGATCAAAAGTATCAACTTTTGGGATTTATTTGAGACACCGGATCAAACACGTTTTGCTGGCACTCTTGTTTCTCCCTCTGTAATGCAAATCGAGGCGACACATTTCGATTTTTGACCGAAAATTGGAAATATTTGAAAAGGGGGGGAAATCATAACGTTACATGGAGGATGATTTTTTTTTTTTGTCAGGGAGCAGATAGTAAACCAGTGCGGTATAGTTCATAAAGCATTTAATTCATGTCGATTTACAACCAAGGTGCTACGGTCGCTTGCTGCGAAAGTGATTCAGCTCCTCAGCTGTGCCCCGTTTTCTGTTTGTTTAGGTACAAAGGAAAGGCCGACGGGGTGATACATCCAGTGGTCGGGGTCCGAGTGTGCGCCTTGCAACCGAGAACAGAGCTTTGTCCGCCGCCATCCTGCGTGTACAGGGGAGGGGGGTGGCGGTGATTTACCGCACCTTCACTGGGATTACGGAAAGAGAGAGAACGCCGAATTCCCTTGTGTAAAGGACGCGACATGTATCCACAAGGCCGGCATCCGGTAAGTAGCTGTCTTTGTCACTATTTCTATATGAATGCAAATGCGCCGCCCTTCATAGTAGCCTAATTAGCTCGTGGAGTGGAGTTGCTGATCCTTACCTTACTATTTATGGTCTGCATCAGTGCTGCTGAGGCGCTTCACTCTGCCAGGAGAGAAACGTGTTTGTTGGCAGCAAGATCAGAGCTTTTGGTTGAACTCAGGAAAGTAGATCATCACCTACTTCTGTAAACTGACTTAATTTCTCAGCGTATTTTTACAGCGCTAAAAGGTTAATTATTCCCTTCAAAGCAAATTGTGTTGAATTTGTCTATTTGGATCCCTCCCTCATCGTCTTCTGCCATTACCATTTAACATTATTTTGAGGACAGATGAAGTCATTTGCCTCTGTCATTACACATTTTGTTAAGTGCTCTTTCCTCTGCCAGTCAGGGATCACTGGAAATGTGAGGACAAACCACCCAAAGATCAAAAAACTCAGTTTACCAAGAAAGACTATTATCTGGACTGTGGTGGCATTATTAACACCTGTTATCTCCAACTTTGAACTTTTCAGGCACCTCACCAACCAGGGCAGCCTGGCTTCAAGTTCACCGTGGCAGAGTCCTGCGACAGGATCAAAGACGAATTTCAGTTCCTGCAGGCCCAGTACCACAGGTAATGACTAGCCTGCTGTAAACAGCATTGGCTTCCTGGAAAGAATTGGAAGAGGAAGCTGCCTCTTTTGTTTTTGTGGCTTTATGCACAAAGTCTACACTGATGTTACATTCGTAAACATGTCTGTTTATTTGCTTAATATACCCAATCAGGAACGTGCTTCAATTTATGTATGAAACATATATCACACTTACCATAAAGCATCATTTTCTTTCTCTCCTCTTTTTCTAAAGTTTGAAAGTAGAGTACGACAAACTGGCCAATGAAAAGACCGAGATGCAGCGTCACTACGTCATGGTAAGAGCAGTCATCGTAAAACTGAATCTGATTTAATGCGGTTACGTACCCTCCCTTTAGCCTCAGGTGAACAGTCACAGGTGGTGTTTTGCAAAGGCCATTTTGCCATTCGTGCCTGCTTGGCTTTGTTGACTCTCGTGCGTGCATGCGTGTGTGTGTGTGTGTGTGTGTGTGTGTGTGTGAACTCTAGCAGGGGTCAAAAGTCCAACTATTGATTGTGGGGTGTGACGACCCCCTCTATGGCCCTGGGGTCCTCTTTATGACCCTCCACCAGCCTCCCTAACACACCCAACATGACCCATGGGGGGGTTAATGACTAGTCTGCTGGCTTTGTTCATGAATCAGAGGGTTTCTTGTATTATTTTTTTACCTCCTAACTCACCCAAGATGAACCACGTGTCACTTCTTATTCACCCAGGGGGTTCTCAGATATTAAAGACTGATTTAGATGACACAAGATCCTGTTCAGATCCAACCATAAATACAAGAGGCTACTTGTCGTTGGAATCAATATCACTATATCAATGAGAATATTTTATCACAATGTGGAAAATTTATGGTAAACAATCAAATTAGTATTCAGTGCAATTAACTGACATGTGGTCCACTGTTTTGCATTGCATCAGATAAAAGTATGCATGTGTAACACAAAAACGCCCTTTAAATCACTAATTTGGACAATGTGATGTCACATGATCTAGTTTAATTGATTAGTCAACCAAAAGACAATTAATCGGCAACTATTTAAAAGACCTTTTAAATCTGTTGGTCATTTTATGCCAAACATTTACTGGTTCCAGCTTCTTAAAATGTGGGATTTTGCTGCTTTTCTTCTTTTTTGGTAAACTGAATATCTTTGGGGTTTGGAACGTTGGGCAGACAAAACAAGACATTTGAAGATGTTACATTGGGCTCTGGGACATTGATTGACATTTGTTCACTATTTTTTGACACATTATAGACCAAATAAGTAATCAGTTAAACAAGAAAATAATCAGCAAGTGAATGAGTCATTGATTAAAGTAATAGTTTCATCCCTAAATATCATTACAAGACGTCTGTAACCAACAACATTAAACCACTGTGCAGCCAGACTATATATTTGAATGTCTGAGTAAAAGGGCTCCAATACTGCATTCAAAACGTGTTAGATTCAGTTCAGAGCTCCCTGATGATCAAATGGAGACCAAAAAAAATCTGAGACAACCCAACACAAAGGTTGTTTCTAATACAGGAAAAACTGTATAGTGTGTATGGAAAAGACTCAATTTTTATCTGACAAGTGATGTAACTTTAGAGCTCACTCTTGGTTTGTGTATGTGCGTGCTTATCTTGTTTGTACATGAAAGGAATGACTTTAGCCAAACGCAGAAGTACGTTTGTTAAATATTATTTTCACTGCGAGGAACCAGAAGGTGGTGGGAGTAGCTATAATAAGTGGAAGCTGTTTGCTGCATGTTTGATAAACACGGCAGACAAACTACAGCACTTTAGTTTGTATCTGTTGGTGGACTCCACAAGCTTTTGGCAATCAACAACAGATAATGTTGTTTTCAATAATAGTATTGGCTTTCTCTGGGGCTTTTGAAGCCGCAGACAGTGTTTTTAGCTCAAACACTGGCAGTGCCCAGTAGAAGTAACTGAGAACAGTAGCCAATCATCTGTCAGCTCTTGTTGCACAAAGAAAGAACATGAAGTTGTCAAACTCTATGGTTAATGTCTTACTCTTCCTGTGCTGCAACAAGTATTCAACTTGCCTCTCACACACACACACACATATATATAATTTTTTTTGAAGTAAACACACAAGATTACAAATGTGTGATGCTTATCTGTTTAGTTATTGTCAACCTAACATACCAACTATGATAGTATGATGGCACATTCCTCTGTTTACACCAACGTGAGTCAGTTGTAAGTTGGTTTAAGACTGCAGGTAGAGTAGTTGGACAAAACAAAAAGCTAAAAGACCTCCAGTTTCTGTTACTCCATATGGCTGTAGGACAAATGCAAACCTGGCCAAAACTACTACAAAGTACCAATGAACAATGCCATAAAGCCATCCCTTCATCAAATGGGTTTGAAAAGGGCTACTTAGGCCCCTCTGGTAGGGCTGTGGGGGTACGCTGGACAAAAAAGGTTGGGAACTAGTGATTTTAGAGGTAGAGAAAAGTTAAAAGTAACTTTGGGTTAAGAAAGGGCATACAGTGTGAACGATAGAAGTCTGGGATCATGCATTGCCTCTAAATACTTTGATTCAATGCATAAATGTAAATTGATCAGTGAAAAGTCTTCTGTTTTAGGCTAACTTTATTATGTATTTATGTTGTCTCTTCTCCTTTATTTTGCAGTACTATGAAATGTCCTACGGGCTCAACATTGAGATGCACAAACAGGTATGTAGCCATATCAGTGATGGTCTGTGTACAGCCAAAACACTGTTGTTTTTTTCCCACCTAGTGATTGAGGAATATAAACACACCTACACACACACACCTGACCTTAGTTTTTACCCTCATCCTTAAATGGCTTTAGGAGGCATACACATAGTGGCTTCCTGTAGTGAAAATGCTGACAGGCTAAACAACACGAAGGGCACGGTGCCTGATGGGGATGGTTTGATAAGATTAAAGTGAAGTATTTGGCAGACAGTCTGAGAGGATCTGTTTTTGTGTGGGTTGTCCTTCTGAGTGTGTGTGTGTGTGTATGTGCGCGTGTTTGTGCACGCACATACATATGCCTGCACTATTCAGTGTCTGCCTCCCTCAGTGCCAGCTGGGCTAAAAGCTCATTAGTTCAGCTGCCACCCAGCACTGGGCATCATTCTGCAGTGGAAAGACTTCTACAGATGAATAGGGCTAAAATATCGGCACCACCCAAGGAGCCATTTCAGTAGACTGGAGGCATGAAGGAAGGGGGGGGGGGGTCTTCTTTGTTGGTTTGTTACCAGTTATTCTTTGGCCTGTCATGTCCATAGTTTGGGGGGCAGGTTGTTCTCCCTCAACCCAAACACGTTTTCAGACTTAGTTATAGTTTGCTCTGGTCCAAGTCGGTGGATGAGTTTCTAAAGAAGAGTTTTCCTTGTTTCGGTTTCTTTTCACACAGGAAAAATCCAAATGAACCAAAACGTATCACTACAAACCACATATTGAATCCCACCATGGCAAAGCGCAACTGGCTATAGGAGCTATTTAGCCCAATCTTGCGGAATACACCTGTTAGTTGGGATGGATTGAGGTCCGATCACGTTCCCACCACAAACGAACCGCTCCAGAGTTCGATTAGAACCCCACAGAGACCACCTCCTCTAAAGTTTCTTGGTACGATTGTATTAGTCCACATTCGAGTGCAAATACTGCATGATTACTGTGTTCAAACCTGCCCAAACAATCCACACTAAACCGAACCAAACAAGTTAGGTGTGAAAGCGCCCTTAGTTAGCTTAAAGCCCCCAGACCACAAAGAAAGCACCCTGCTGAAGTGTCCCCGAAGTGAGTGCTTTTTTATTTTTATATTATTGTAAATTAAATAGAACAGAAGAAGCTCTCTCATGATGTTGAGAGGGGGGGGGGGGGGGACTAAACAATGACTGCCTCATGCACACCTTCAGTTTCTTGTAGCCAGGCAAGAGAAGAGAGAACTCAAACAAATGAACGATTGACAATTATTCAAAAATACAGTATCACATAACAGCATGTGTAAGTTCTTTCCTACCTGGTAAGATGTCTAAAGGCGAGCATATTGAGCATTTCATCTGAAGTGTTTAGGCGTGTCCACAGGAAAGGAGTGTGCCTGCTGTTTGGATGCCTGTAATTGGCTGGTTAGCGTTTGGTATGGTTAGGATAACAAATCTGCTGATCCCATGTCTGCTGTAGACGTCAATGTCCAGTATGCAACACACCACCCGTCTATAAACGTCAGATTACCCGGTAAAGAACACCAAAACCACTCTGTTTAGCTAAAGATCTGACCTGAGGCCTTTTAGTCAGTCATTTGAAACCCCAATTTTTTTTGTATTAACAGACATCAGCATAATCTTCAGTGCACTTAAAGAAAAGGGGGAAAACATGGTCTCAAGATGCCCCTCTTTATCTTTCTACACTTGCATTTCCATTTTCTCTAATTCTAACTTGCCTTCTGTTTCCCATGAGTCACCTTTGCCTCCTCAATTCTCCTTCTTCCACCACCTCCTCGTGCCCTTATGTCTTTTCATTGCTGCCCCCCCTCCTCGGGTCTGCCCCGCCACCCCGACGATGTGATGTGAACGATGGCCCTTGTGTCATTAGCTGTGTGATATGATGTATGAGAGTGGGAGTCTGTCAGAGAGAGAGAGAGACAGACAGACAGAAAGAGGGATGGGGTGGAGGCTTTGTGGCCCCGCAGATCCAGAAGGTTAATGGCATCAGTGGGAGGGTAGCCAAGTTGGAGCAGCAGCACAATGTGTGTGCGTGTGTGCGCGCTCGTTCGTTCATTAAGGAGCTCACTGCCTCTCACCCCCTTTTTTTCTGTTCTTGAGCGTCTTCTGTGAGGCACTTATCACCAACAAGGAGGCTGAAGCGATGCAGGGTGGGGGAGGAGCTGGTTGTTGTGGGTGGATGCTGGTGGCAGTGGACAAAGCAAGGGGATTGAGGGGGGTTGGAGACAGGAAAGGAGTGAGAGGCTTCAGGGTAAATGGGTTAATCAACTGGTCCTCTCCTGTGCATCTCATTTGTTTATCAATAAGCCCAGTGGAGCCGACGACGGAGCACTCTGAATAATGCATGATTCTTGCCACCCTCCTTCTTCTCTCATCCCTGGTGAACGAGTGTTTGTGATGACATCAGCGAGAGTAAAACCGACAGCCCTTAGCTGCCCCTGTTATTGGTGGAAAGGGAGAGAGCAAGCGCATATGAATAAATACTCATATCCCTTACATGGTGACATCAGTTGTGTCTTTACCCACACACACACACAGAGTAATTCCAGTTCCAGTAGATACACAACTTCCCCAATGCTGCTGCTGAGGTGGCGGGGGGTAATTTGTTTTGACAGTGTCTCTTATGATGGCAAAGAGTGCATGGTGGAGGTAATCACCTCGCTTGCTGTCAATAAGTGATTTTAATTAGCGCAGCTCATTAGGCTGCCTCAGCAACATGCCCTGCTGACTTTGTGGTGTGGATTGCTTTGTTTGTCGCTACCTCTGTTCTCTGTTGTGGTCCCTGTTTATCTCGTGTATGCTTCCCTACATTTTGATTTCACGTCTCTCTTTGGTAAATTTGAAAGCAAAAGGAGCATGAACAGAATTAACCATCAACGGATTTCATACCATGCTATTATATTCGGCTGCTTAATTTCGTCACACCTTAGGGTAGCCATTTTGTGTATCTGCTGTATGTATCCATTTCATCACTTGTTGAGCGAATGAGGCAAACCAAGAAAGTGCTTTATCAAGGACAGTTGGTCTGTTTCCTGGATGAAGGAAGAGGGTGAAAGGGGGAGCAGAGGGAGGGAGAAAGAGAGCTTGTGCAAATGAATAATTTATACAGGATTCCTGGAATTGTTTGCCAAGGTGATGATGTCTGACCTGTCTCTAAGCCAAAACAAACTGACTATGAGAACACACACACACACACACACACACACACAGTCTCTCTCGCGCTCTCTGTCTCTCTCAAGGGAGCTTGACGAGGTTATTGGAGGCTGTGAGACAAGCTTTATTTTGATAGCCCGGCTGGAAGAGCTGGTAGAACAGTGTTCTAGGTGCATGTCTGCACTTAACCAGCTGATTTGGTGTGTGTGTGTGTGTGTGTGCGCGTGTGTGGACCCATATAAACTGAATAATTCAAAAAGGAAATCTAGAAAAAGAATTGTCTACATGATTTGAATTCTAACGAAATCAGGTGTAATCTGTTGGAAAACGGCCCATTTCCATGAACTCCCCTGCAGAAATGGATGTCACTCCAGTTCTGTGTGTATGAGCTCGAAATAGAATGACATGGACATGCAAAACATCCTTCATGCATTTGTAATGAACAAAGATACCTCTAAGTGCCTCTTTCTTCCTCTGCTCTGGCTGAGAAGATAATTCCCAAACAGCCATCTCTGCCCCCCCTCCCCCCCATCATATGCCACTTGGTTTCCTCGCCAATTGAATCCTCGTCAGAGATTCTGCTCTCCACTTGGGGGCTAATGCCTGGAGCGACAAACAGCCAAATGGCTTTCAACGCACCATTGACAGAGGGATGCAGCGGAGAGAGCCTCTCCAAGCTCTGGTGCTACTAGACAACCCTGAGTACCTGTAATTGTGGAGCTGCAGTGAAAAGCTTCTGCCAGCTCAAAGGCTTCTGTTTTCAGTGGCTTTAAGTGACAATAAACTCTTTCCAGGGCCCTGTCTCTGCCACTAAAAGCACTGTGGAAAATACTGCCTCCAAAGTAAAGTGGGAGTCATTTAAGAGTGCTGCGAGTTTTTGGAGGTGATGTGTTATCAGTACTTTTCCCCAGTCCAAAATGGCAGTGAAAAAGTTGTGTAAATAAGCCATGTGCCCGTTAGCCCTTCCTAACACGTGTGAACTCTGAGAGTGGAGTGACTTTATTTTAAAAGGAAGGACAAGATGATAAAGGCAGCAATTTAGTTGAAGGGTTTTACAGTATGTTTCTCAGGTTTACGTGTCCTCCCCCATTCTTTGAAATTGTAGCTGAGATATGTTTGGCATCAGGATCGCTACAAAAGAAAAATGTCACGGCTCTAAGGAAATATTTAAATTCCGATTATTTCAGGGTTCGGTAATATTTAACCTTTAAAAAAAGCTCCCAAAGCACCTGGTGCTCCAGCTCGCCTTTCAGAAAGAACCGCTGAGAGAGACCAGTGTGTTTTTAGCACAGCGCGCCCAACAATTCAACACAAAAGGCAGAGTGCACCTGACTTCCATGAATGTTTTTGGCTTCAGATGGTGGCTCTGGAGTGGCGGTTTGCTATGAACAAATGGGCGCCTTTCTTTGCGAATCGTTTTGTGGTGAGGGTTTGTAATGTTGTTGCTCTAATAGCCGAGTGTATCAGCATACCGCTGTTTCCTACAAGCCCCATGTTGCTCCCCTTGCAGCCAGAAGTGGTGTGATACTGAAACACTCTAATCCTACTGTCATTGTATCCAGCCCCCGCTAATGATGATGGTTTATGAGTCTCCGTAGAGCTCCCACCCTCCCTCCCTCTTTCTTTCTCTTTCTCTCTCTCTCCATCTCAGCCCCCCGCCCCCCACTCCCAGTTATCCCTCATTAATTTCCCGTGCCGATCAGATCGACAGGCCGAAAATTCAATTTAATGACCTGCCTCTTTGCTGCGCCTAATATGATTTTACAGGCTGTTCTGGTCAGGGCCCCAGCCCAATTTACATAACGATCAGCCGTGCCAGATAGCGTTGCCTCAGCAACAGAAGAGGGGGAAGATGAGAGAGGAGGAAGGAGGGGAGGGCACAGAGGAGAGTAGTGGAGATTAACAGGGAGGGGTGTGAAGAAGCGTTAGGAGGAGGGAGGTTGGATGGAGAGAGAAAGCACAGTGCGTCTAAGGTCAGACTAGGGGTTGTGAGATAATTCCTGACAGGCTGGCAAAGGTCTAACCCCCCCTCTTCCTCCTCCAAAATGACCGAGTGACACAAGGGTTGTGCAAAATAAAAAGCCACTGGCACCTCCTGTCCCTCTTTTCCACTTTCTTTCTCCTCCTCTTCTCTCATCCCTTCCCCTTTCACAGTCAAACAAGGTTAAAGGAGAAAATGAGTGGAATGCAGCAACGGCGGGAAGGACCTCTTCACCCCCCCCCCCCCCCACACACACACACACACACACACACCTGCTGGGCCTCCACCCCTAATCTCTCAGAATCAATTAGTTCGCCTCTCCCAGTTCAGTCAAACTACATTACCTTAGTGTCAAATCAGAGCGTTTCACTTCACCATTCATCACCACATCCTTCTCCTTTATTCTGCTTTCTACCTTTGTGCTCCTCCTCCTCTTCTTTCCATGGAAAGTACAGATTTAAAAAAGAAAGAAAAAGGAAATGGGTTCAGGGAAAATGTCTTGGAACATTCAAGTGCGGAAGGCGGACAGTGCAGCATATCCATTTGTCCAAATGCAGCGCTGTAAAGTGCTCTCCGTTCGTTGAGGCCTGCAGTATCATCTTACAGTCCCAGCTAATATTGCGTGGTCGATACCAAAGATGCCTCTGATAGATAGGGCCAGGGAGTTAACCTGTCTGCTTCAGTGTGCCCCCCCCCCAACCTCTTTGTCTCTTGGCTGTAATTATGAAGTATGGACCTCATTATGGTCTCCAGCCAGATGGTATTAGCATATTTCAGCCTCCTAATGAAATAAGGCCTGAGACTAATGGAGGCAGGAGAGAGAGGGAAGTAAAATCTTTCTAAGGCGGTCCCAATTTAGTTAAGAAATACGTGTGTGTGTGTGTGTGTGTGTGTGTGTGTTGTTTCATAGGTGGTTTAACTGCTTGTTCATAGTGTTGCCTGTGGCATGCAGTACACTGCAAGACCATCCTTCTAATGTTTTCTCTCTCTTTGCCTACAGACTGAGATTGCCAAACGTCTCAATGCAATTCTGGCTCAGATCATGCCGTTCTTGTCACAAGAGGTGAGTCCCTTTTTAAGAATGAGAATGATTTCATTCACTCTGTTAAGTGTGAGGAAGGTTATTGTGCAGAGGCCGTATCAATGGGATATATAGGAATGACAAGGCATTTTACATAAAGCAGTTATCTTAATCATGAAAAAGGCAAGACAATTTTATTTGTATAGTATTTCATACACTAGGGCAATTCAATGTGCTTTACAGGGTAATAGAAATACACAAGGTAAAACGAGTTACAATATATAAATGTAAAAATACAGGAAAGAGATACAAGATTAGATTTTAGCAGCGCAACCCCCATTGAATTAAGTATCAATTATTTTAACCACTAGAAAGTCCTGTTTCTTCTACACTTGTCGTTGTTCAGCAAATAGCCGAACCTAACACAAATAATTCAAAAGTATAGCTCTGCAGATCCTACAGGCCTTTCTGGAAAACAAAGTAGATGGAACTTAACATGCAATTAACTTAAAACAAGCCTGTATTGTCCGTCTTGATTTCAGTTGTACTGGTTGAAATTCACTCGGACATCATTTCTCGTGGCACGACATGACACAGTATTACTGACAGAGTAGGATTTAAGGGCCTGTTTGTGGAGGTGTTGTGTAGGTAAACCATCCGTACAGGCCAGGAGATGCTGTAATTAATTCTTTTCCATCAGGAATCTAATCTTTGTGTTGTTGTTTTTTTGTGTCCTGCAGCATCAACAGCAGGTGGCTCAGGCTGTTGAGCGAGCCAAGCAGGTGACTATGACTGAGCTGAATGCTATCATCGGGGTACGTGGACTTCCCAATCTGCCTCTCACTGTGTGTATACCCCCTTTTTTCTTCCTTCATTTTGACCTGAGGCCAGGGGCAAAACTGCATGTTTAGAGGAGGACCAGCGCGCAATACAGACATGTAGGCTACTTAAGTGTGCCTTTTTAGTGCTGCATGTCAAAGACAACCTGGGAAAGGGTATAAGATTCAAGAAGAAATTGGGGGTGAAAAGAGCTTAGTGTATTAATCTGCAACTGTTTTCTTCCTCCTGTCTGCAGCATTTAAATGTTCAGACTGGATACAAACTACCAATGCCATGTCCTCCTCACTTGTGCAGACTTGCCCCCTGTCTCCAGTGGTTTATTATGTCTTTATTTGAATTTACAATGTCTGCAATGTGCTGTCAATATGGTGTTCTCTACTGTAATTTCTCTTGATTGTTGGTTAACCATGACCTGTCAGCAGCAGCAGTCCTGCTCTGATTATCTCTCCTCTCAGCCAGAGTCAAAGAACATCTGATATATGGTAGCACAGTCCAGGCTGAGATCAGATGTTTCTCAGGTTTCACTTTGGCTGCACTTTAATTAGATAAAAGGTTCCAGCCAACAGGCTTACCGCTACCTCTGACCCAATAGCAGGAGGAATTAGAGCGGTCAGTTGGGACAAGCATTGTGATTGCAGCAGAGATTACAGCAGCATGGATGCAGCAGTGCCTGAACATTTGCAGTGGGGAAAATATTTAAGTAAAGTTGGCAAAATAGAACAGAAAAAGCATTTGTTGTTTGTCAGAAAATAACCACAAATGCCCGTCATAATTCCCTAAAGCCCAGGGTGCCGTCTTCAAATCGCTGATTTTGTCTGACCAACAGTTTACCATCATACAAGACAAATAAATGCTGCAAATCGTCACAGCTGAGAAGTTGGAATCAGCCAATTTTTGCCTGAAAACTGATTTTAGCTGAAAATAGCCAATTGAAATTCCTGTCGATCAATTTATTTACGAATCATTTGAGCTCTAGTTATGTATTTGTACCACTTTAACAAGTGAAGCCAGATACAAAAAATGGTGTGTATATGTCTCCTTGTTAATATTTTATTGACCTGTAATTTCCAGTGATGGTGGCTACTATTTTGTCACCAGTGTGACACGTCTGTTGTTTGTTTACCATTATATAATATATATGATTTCTAGGTCAACTCTTGTTGGGGGTTATTTCACCGTGATTCTACTCAAAGCACATTTCTTTACATTTTGCATCTGCAGCAGTCTGCACAAAAATCAGTAACTGACCTTTTAATTGTAGCCACAACCCTAAATACGCACAAAATCCACTCTGGCCAAATATACTTTTTAGTTATTTGGTCTTTCGTCTGGTTTTATTTATCTACTTTGCTTTTTAATAGCCAGCTTGGACCCAGATGGATAACTGACCCTTTTCATTAGCCCTTCGTAGTAGAGGTTAGTCAGCAGCTAGCTAGCCCCAGTGGAAGGGGGTCAAGTCTAATGAGAGGCAGATATTGAAATCCGATTAAGGTAAATGAGCCAGGAGCACAACCCAAGCACAAGTTTTCAAGATAATTACTTCCCATTTCCTTTTTTCTTTTTTTTTTACCCAACCAGCTCCAAGAGACTGTCTGCAACAGGAGTGACCCTTCCTTCATTAAGGGGGCAGGGCCACACTCACACACACAAAAACAGACTTTAATTATTGGGACGAAGACATGATGGCAGGTGATCAATCTCCATGTCCCCTCACTGCGAGTGAGGCGGCGCTGCTGTGGCGTCTGAGATATTCAGAGAGCATCAGGCTCTGGCAGGAGCTGCGTCGGAAAACTGACACAATAACACACACGTTTACCCTGCAGTGACCAATATAGCATATATACAGTATATTAAAGTCCACCTAACCCCTCACCCTCTTCTCCTCCGTTTGTGACAATCAATATAATCTTGAGTCATTTATGAAGCAAAAAGGCTTAAAGGATGTACCAGATCCAGCTACTCGAATTGAAGAATTTGCTGCTTTTTTCTGCGTTTTAGCTGCTGGTTGAATAAATCGAGCAACATGAAGACGTCACCTTGGACTGTGGGGGGGAATTCGGTTGGGCATTCTCCAGTTTCTAATATTTAGTACACTTGATAAGTCTTATTATTTTAAATAAAAAATATATTTAAGTTTCAGTTCAGTTTATTCACAAAACTAAATTACAGGTACATTTTCAAAATATGTGAAATTGCACATGCTGATAAGTGATCTGCAGCTGGAGAATAGGAGCCCAGGCACTAAGCTACTGCAAAGGTTCGACATATATCTATAAAAATCCATATGGAGTTCCCACTAAATGAAACTGGCACCAGGGAATGGGGTCATAGGTGAGAAAATGTTGACAAATGGTTTTTATAAATGTTAATACTCTGTTTTCATGATATACAACTTTACAAAAAACACAAGCTGCCCACAACCCAAGTGTACTGAACTGTGTCGAGGGGACTGGAAAGCCAAGTCAAATATGCAAACGAGTCTCCTGCGTCCTGCACCATGTTTTGCATTAGTTTTGGCCTGAGGAGACACATGATTGAGTTTGATTTGACGAAGTGTCAGAGGCACCGTCTCATTTCCATGCTCCTGCTCTCATTTCCATGATTTCAACACAGCCCAAGATTGTTTTTAGTTAATGGTTAACGAGTCAGTTACAGGTGGCACGCTGCTCATCGTAAATGCTAATCTGTGGTGGAACACATAATGTAAACTTTTACTCTTCCTGGTTTTGTTTCAGATGTCAGTCTGGTTCATTTGCAAGCAGTGAAAAGAGAAATGTGCATGTTTTATTTGGGTGTGCATATTTATCAAAGGTCATATTTCCATCTGGTTTGAGTGCGTAGGACTTATTATAAAGTAACAGTGTCCACAGTAACACATGGTTTGACTTAGTAGCATCTGCACATTTGCTGTTTGAGGTTTTATCAGTTTCAGAATGATGCTACCTATCAAGATTTTTATTATAATTTTTTTTAGAAAGCTTTATTTCATTTTATTATTAGAGGCAGTTAATGAATTAAGTTTAGTGCGGCAAGCTGATTATTCAAATAGTTGATTGTCAGAAAATGAATCGACAACTATTTTGATAATAAAGATTTGGGTTTTCTTTGATGGTAAACTGAATTTCTCTGGGTTTTACAACTGTTGATTGGACAAAACAAGCACTTTGAATACATCACCTTGGACTCTAGTCTACAAAAAGTGACTCATCAATCTCACGTTTCCAAAGAATCAGTCAAGAAAAAAATCTGCAGATAAATTGATATTCAAATTGGTCATTAGCTGCAGGCCCTTAGTTTTCATTGTCCTCTTCAGTTTTCTTTCTTGTTGCTTTGTATCATTTCTGGCTGAATCTCTCCTCTTCCTCTCTCCTCTGACCCAGCAGCAGCAGCCGCCTCATAGTGTCTACCCAGCATTCATGGTCAGTGTTCAGGGAAGTTACCAAACATGGAGAAATCTGTTTTTTTTTTTAAGTGTTTGAACTGCTTGCTGGCACTCTAACATGTTGTTTTGTGAAGGGAGGTGTTGTCCTTTGGAGACAAAGCATGACTCAGGTGTGTGTGTGTGTGTTTGGATGTTGGATGTTTCTTCCTGCTTTACTCAGGTGTGATGGGTTTGACAGCACTTTTATTTCTTTCCGTGTCTCAATCCTATTCCAATCCTGAAATCAATCAGGTCTGCTTTTAGCGTAGGGTGTAGTCTAATCTTTGTCGCGACAACTAGAGAAAATATGATCCGCAGAAGCTTGTTGTAAAGCACAGGATAAGGAGGTAATGTGGTGATCATTGCCAGACTTATTAAGACAGCGTGCCAGCTGGTTTGTGCTGGTGCTGTTGATGCTTGTTCCACCTGACAGTACGGTTCTGCAGGGAGCCGGCTTCGCCTAGTTAACTTTAATTGCCTGTTTCCTGTGGAAGTTGCCTGAGCTGCGGTCGACATTTACACATAATGAAAAAAGATACGTGTGAAAGGAAGCCAGCTCTTTATCCATGAATATTGAATTGGAAGCAATTTATTTTCTGAATTCCCCTCCCCCCCCATCTCTTCTCAGCCACAGCTCGTTAATGAGGCTTCTTGATAATGATCCCTGCACGCTTTTCCTCATTAGGCACACTCAATAGGGACGTCCCTGCCTCAATCTCTCTCTCTTTCATTCTCGTTATTTTCTGATTCTTGTTCTGGCTGCCCCCCCCCTTTCTCTCTCCTTTTGCTCGCATTTTCCCTC
>JAVQJD010026200.1:0-44072 GCA_036023655.1 Nannoperca australis | reverse complement strand
TTAACTACTTTATATAGTTAGCTAGTTTAACTAATTTATATACAGTTAGCTAGTTTAACTGCTTTATATACAGTTAGCTAGTTTTAACTGTTTTGTACACAATTACCTAGTTTTAACTACTTTACGCTGTTAGCTAGTTTAGTTCACTGGATTCCAACCTGATAACAGCAGCTGTTAAAAAAATGTAGAGGAGTAAAAATTACAATATTTATAATTTGAAATGTGGTGGAGAATGATAACATAGCATAAGAGTAAGAAAAGCAGAAGTTATTTTCTCTTTTTTTGTGTCACACTTCATTCACAAACAGGAAGAAGAACAGTAGGAGGAGAGGAAGAGGAGGCACCATCTGTACACCAGGACTGAAAGACATGGAGGAGGAGAAGAATGTAAGAGCTGCAAAAAATCCTCTATGGCTGCATGTTTTTCACAGTTTAGGAGAAGAGGAGGACGAGGGGGAGTGTTAGAGAGGGAGGCAACATCTGTGGAACATTTTAATCACACAGCAGCTTCATCAGCACTCGATGAGGCGAGGAAGAGGAGGAGGGAGGAGTAGCAACATTAGAGGATATCCTCTGCAGTCCTATAAAGTTGTATAAGCAATTAGTGCTGTAACACATTATGACGAGGAAGAGGCAACATCTGTGCAACACCTTCTTCATCCCTCAGCAGGCCTGTCAGGACTGTAACATGTGGCGCAGGAGGAGATAAAGACATCGCATGAGAAGCGCTTGAAGAATGAGGGAGGAAGGAGCTCATTGGGAGAAAGAGAAAGGAGAGGAGGAGGAGGAAGGGAAATATTTAAAGTATCCAGACAGCTGCCAGGTGTCTCACTCACCTGTGGCGGCCATGTTGGAAGTCCTCGGCTCTGTGAACAGCTGGTGGTGTTTCGGTCTGTAAAGATAACAACATAAACCTTAAATCCTGCCCTGATCCTGAATTAAAACTATATCCAGGACAATTTATTCTTGCATTTCTATACAATTTCACTGAATTATCACATTTTTAGCCACTGAAATATCTCAACAGCTTCAAACTTATTCCAGACATTCATGTTCCCGTCAGGATGAACTGTACAAACTCTGGTAATACTCTGACTTCTGTTATTTTTCTCTAAACACCTGCAGAACTAATGACGTTCCCATCAGCCTCAACTGCGTTAGCATGCTAACATGCTACTATAAGATAGTCAACATGGTAAACAACACACCTGCTAAACATCAGCATGTTAGCATCGTCACTGTTAGCATGCTAGCCTGTAATAAATGTACCTTTTTATTTATTGAATGTCTTTATTGTCGTCATAAGCAACTGATGCAAGCTCCATCAGAGGTACAAAAACACGTGTAAACAATAAAAACAATAAAACACATGAGTGCGACTCGTATATAAAATAAATAGAAGAAAATGAATTGCATGGTATGTTGCACTCACTCCAGTGAAACACTGCACTTTGCACAAGTTATTACACACTCCCGACACGTGTTAGCATCCTCGTGTGAATTCAGTTCTCCCAAAGCTATAACCACACCCACTAGTGATGTCACAGTGCACTGATTGGTGTGCTTCTACATCACTGCAGCAGGACAGCTTGTTTCTGTCTTTAACTTTGTCATCAGGCAGGTGAAGGTGATACCTGCTCCTCGTGGCTGTGAGACAGACACACTCATTACAGTCAGACGCCACTCTCACCACTTCCTCATCGTGTGTTATTGGGTTACAGCTGCACTAACTGCGTTACTGACTGTCTATGAGGCGTTCACCCCTCAGGCAGCTCAACTCAGTCAGGGAGCGTCTGCATTTAGCCACATGTTAGTGAAGCGATGAACTAATGAGGGATTTCTGTCTCATGGTGCTTTTGAGTTTCTTTGCACTTCTATGAAACATATCAATGAGAAGTTAAAGAGCTGAGGAAGCGTCCTGAAGTTCATTACACCTGAGGAGAAGGTGACAGCATGAACATCAGGCTCGAGTACGCAGAGCGACCTGATCTTTAATGCTCCTGTGCAGTCGTTCAGCACCAACCTGCAGTCGTTTGTGATTTTGCAGATTTGAATAATTTGATTCAATCTGATAAAAACTTGAAAGATTCCTTCATTTTTCTGCATTTGCCAGAAGCAGGAAGTGCTGGACGGCTCAGTGGAGTAAAGGGCCTAAATATGTTGAAGCAATGTCCACTTATGTTACGTTACGTTCATTTTCTTCACGTGTCACAGATGCTAAGTTTATCTTTCTCTAGAAGAGTATATTCTCAGGAAGCCGCCTGATGTTTCTCCTCCTGATGTCTTTTTATTAACTTCAAAGCTTGTAAAGCTCTTACAAGTATCACAGAGTGCGTCTGCATCCTCCTGGTTTCACTCAAGACTCAGCTGAGACGCTAACAAATGAAATAAGAAGACAAGTGACGACGAGGAGGCTCACATGAACACATGGAACTAGCAGAGGTCCTGTTCTCCACCTGGTCTGTGGTGGTTTAATGGCTGCTGTTATATATTTCTATATAGGATTCTTTATGAATGAGCCTACACTGTGACTTCAGCTGACAGGTGGAAATGTCGAAGCTCAGGTTGTGGAAACGCTCCCGTGACATCTTGAAGAGGTGATTTCACCCGAACACGACTGCATCAGATCACTTCACATCAGCGGCGAACATCCAGCACGGTATCCGCTGCAGGCTTTTACCATTTCCAGCTGACATTTAAACATTTAGGCTGACACGCTCGCTTGCTCGCTGCCAACAGAATAAACTCCGGCTGACGATTAGAAGCAACTAATTAGGAGATTAAAGGTCACAGAGGGGCGCTGACCTGAGCAGAGCTGCACCAATTACTCCCGCGACCTGACAGGGATTCACTTCAGCTGCTGGTGAATCGACGGGGCGGCTGAAGGACAAACACTCAGAGCGACGTTCAAATAAAAAGGCGGAGGAGTCAAAGTGTCCCTGTTAAGGCGGCGCTGGGTGTTTGAGGGCAGCCTGACCTCACACAACAACAAACCTCTCCACTCTCTCGGGGAAAAAGTGCAACCTGGAGCGCAGAACAACCCTGGCGCACCTCGTTTCCATGACAACAGAGTGCTGCTTTCAGCTCACCTTTTAGCATGTTGAATCTGATCCCGCAGCAGTTTGTTCTGACCCGAGGGCTGCAGGACACTCGCTGTCAGCCGGAGGGGTTATCAGCGCTCCCAGAGCACTTTAAAAAACACCTTCAGTTTCCACCAAGAGACCCGCGACTATGATAAATGTTGTATTTATGTCCTCCACTGTCCCGTCGCAGACTGATGGGCAGCTGGAGAATCTCATTTCCACTGGAATTAAAAACCTCTGGTTCTTTCTTGTTTTGACCCGAAAGCCATGCTAGTAGCCTCACAGAGCTACTAGCATGGCTAGTGCGGTGCGTTGAGCTAAATGCTAACACCAGCACGCTAACATGCTCATGTTTAGCAGGTATAATGTTCACCATCTTGACACTTCATGCTATTTTAAATGCACAAGTGCGTTCACAATAATGTTCTCATAACACTGCACACTCCTCTCCCTCAGCGGTCGCCATCTTGGTTTCGTAGCCGAGGGGGCGGGACCAGCAGCGTATGAAAATGGCGGCCGCGGTTGGACACTGCGCTAAAAGTAAAAGCTTGTTTGTTTTTATTCATTTTTTATAAAACTTAGTGAGCAAACGAGCCGGCAGATATTTGTAGTAACAGAAGAATCCGAACTGAGACACAGCATTAGCTTAACGTGTTAGCATGCTAACATAAGCTAGTTAGCAGTAAACACAGAGAGTGCGGCTGAGGCACTTCTTTTGTCTGTGAAGAGGAAGGAGGGGAGGAAGAGGATGGAAAGAAAAAGGTAGATGAAGAGAGGAAAAGAAATGGCCGCTGGCTTGTAATTGAAGAAGAAGGGGGGAAGGAGGACGGAGTGATGATGAGAGCGTAGACGATGGAAGCGTCTTTCTCTCTCTGTTAAATCATTAAAGCTTTCAGGATCTCTGCAGAACAAAGATCTAACATGTCAGAATCTCTTCCTCACAGTGAAGAACACTAACCTCGAGTCAGTTAACTGGCTGCTGTGGAAGATATATAAATATCTAAATATATATATTTAAATATATATGAGCATTCATAAAAACACTTACATGCTTCAGATCGACAACACAGACAAAAATGACTTTATCCTGTTTGCTAGCTTACATCGAACACAACTGTCTCTTTTAGTATTAAACACTGCACCACCACACCAAACACTGCACCACCACACCAAACACTGCACCAAACACTGCACCAAACACTGCACCACCACACCAAACACTGCAGTAACCACACAACTGCCACCACCACAAACTCTGTAGCAGTATTTGACATGAGATAACTTTGTTATGATATGGCGCTATATAAATAAAATTGAATTGAATAAAAAATTGAATGATCTGTAAAAGGCAGATTGATCAGCTGATCAGATTGAAAATGGTTTGTATGCAGAATACGAACAGAAGCTGCACATCATACTTATTTCCATGAACCCGTCTCAGTGAAACATTTTACATTTTGCAGCAGAGAATGAAATCCTTCCTGAAGCTGCCGGAGAAGCAGCTCTGGTGCATTTACATGACAGATGTGTTTGTGTGGGCAGCTGGAAATTTACATTTTACAACAACAGATTCACTTCTGCTGTGTGTGAGTGTGAGCATTAAATGAATGCTTTCTTTAAAACATTAAAAGTTTAAAAGTAATTTACATTAAAGTGTCTATGAGAACAATAAATATTTATCTCAAAGGTCATAGATGTAACATTAGTGTGAACAGATTGTAACGCCATTTTAAAATGAGACCTGTCTTGGTTTCTAATAACACGACTAGAAGAAGCTAAAAGTTCCCCAACAGCGCCAAGAAAGCGCGACACAAGCTAATATCAATTTAGAAATGGAGTCCGCTAACGTCAACAAACCACCGGCAACCCACCACAACACACAGTCCAACATAAAGTCCACATAGCTTTCTTGCTAATGTGGACAAACTGCTAGCTAACTAACGCAGCAAAATGCGGTCTTGGGCGGCTAACGCCAGCTAATTCATCCAGACTCCCGGGGGCTGGTCTGGCTAGCTTGCAATTTTCAAATCACTTTGTCAGCTAACGTAGCTACAAAGTGTAGCTAAGTTACAGCTAACTTGCTTGCTCGCTAACATTATCGCTAGCAAAATACTATCTGAGTGGGATATGGTGGTTGGCTAGCTAGCTTGCAAAATTACTTCAAAAACTAACATGATCCACGATGCTAACTTGTGTACGATGACAAACTGTTGATTTTAGCCAACTATAAATGACGTAATGGTAGAAAGCAAATGTGTACAACTAACAATCTAAGCTAAGCTAAGGTTAGCCAGCCTGATGACATCACTATGACATCATCGGGGTTATTCCCTCCCGAGCTGCAGAAGAAAATGCGACACAGTTTTTAAGTAGTACTTCATGTAACAAGAGATCTTTTAATAGTAATTAGAAGCAGCAGCTGATGTTGAGGTGGCGTTAGCAGAGGTGATCAAACACGTCGTCACAGACGCAGTGAGAATATCAACAGAAAGAGTTAAAGGTGTGATCCGTCTTCCAATAATAGTACACGCAGTACGAATGAAGTAGTACACTAGTACTACTGTCAGTACGTCAGTAGTACTGACAGTAGTACTAGTGTACTACTGTAACAGAGGCAGAGCGGGAGGGAGAAGTCGTACTAATTAGCGGTGCTCTGAAGTCTCAGAGCGTGAAAATCTGACAGGAGAACAGATTCATAGATTCATCCTCTGCTGATACAGCTGCTGTCTCTCACACACACACACACACACACACACACACACTGTCCTCTCTTAAATATTTTATGAGAGGACAGACAAAACAGCACGGTATATATGACATCAAGGCATGATAGACAACTCTCAGCATAATTTATTTTCTCATTCAACTAACACGCTGTGAAAAGTGAAAGTGTTTCTGGGAAAACCTTGATTACTTTAGTTTTTATAGGCACTGAGATGAATTATCTATTTACAGAATGATTGCGTGTGCCGGCCCTGCCCCCGGCCCTCACGGCCCAGATCTTCCTGTTTCTCCCGGTTAACCTCTCGGTGTCCACTTGTGAAGCGGCGTATGCTGCACGCCCCGCCGTGCACAGATGTGCGAGGGCCCATTTATCGCTGCAGCTTTAATTTTCATTGCATTGTGTCTTTATCATTAGATAGCTGACATTAGAGAATGACAGGAAACCAGTCGAGGACGTCGCAATTAACATCCCAAGCAAGTGGGTACAGCTGTTATTAATTTCTTAACATGAGTCCTTGGGTTTTTGCTGAATCTGTGCTGTTTCCTACAATGTGTTTGTGATGTACTCATTAGAACTCAAGGTGTGCAAGTACATGCATACTGCTAGTATGCCAGCCCAACTATTTCTGGCCGGGGTGTTAAAATCCGTTAAATGCTTTGAATTATGGGTCAGGTATTTCTCATCATCTTAATACAAGTACAGAAGCAAACCTTTGGGTATCAACGCACAAACACCCCCCCCCACACACACACACACACACACTCACACACTTCTCTCAGGTTATTACGGGCTGTCATTGTTTAATTCTTGCTCATTAAATGCTCCAGACAATGACAAAGCGCCTCAGTCTCTGACAGCCTCTTTGTTAACCCTCTCCCTCTTATCTTTTTCCGCCTCCCATTCTCGCCCCTCTCTACTCTGCTTTGTGTCTATTGTTTGACACTCAAGGACGATTTGACGGCATCCCGAGCCACCACTTAAACATCCCTATTCATCTCAAACTAAAACCTGCGAGAGAGAGAGAAATACCAACTCGAACTGTCGAGAGAACAATTTGCAAAAGCCTTGGAATGTCAGATACCACTTGCCACTTACTGGTAATATAAAACTCGCACTGATGGAGACAACGCTGATGGCATTGGCGGCGGCGACATCGGTGATATAAGATGTCATAACCTTGCGTCCTTGCGCCAAGCATTTTAAAACCATCAATCTGTTTGACCTTTATCCCGGACTCAGGCCCGTCATGCACTCAGATCCTTTCTCTCAATTTCTTTCACTCTCATCAGACCTGCCCTGACAGTGATTGTTACAAAGAGTGTTGGGAGTCTGACTGTGCATATATGTGTGTGTGTGTGTGTGTGTGTGTGTGTGTGTGTGAGAGAGAGAAAGAGAGACAGAAAGAGGCTGCCCCTGAGTGCATTCACGTAAAAACCGGGGCCACCTGAGAGCAGTGGAGCACAGAATAGTGAAGATGAGAGAAAATGAAGAGACAAAAGCACTTCCCTAGTGTAATTATGCTTTCATTTCATGGCCAAGTATCCACATGATGTGCCCCGCATGCAGAGATGCTCATTAGAGTTATTGCACACCAGAAATGTAACTGGCATCTGCCTGTAGAGAGGGTGTATGTAAAGTGAGGGTAAAATGGCAAAAATAACTTCAGTAAAAGATGTGGATGTTATAACTGAGTGGAGGCTTCTTGTTGTTGTAGATGAATTGAGAAGTTTAGCATCCCTGAGCTATGAAAGAGAGGACTTTTGTTTTCATGCTATACTAAAAGAAACTACACACAATGAACATACATTGTTCAAATAAAAGTATTTAATCAGTTATGTGCTTTACCTTTATGCCAGCAATCATTCTGTATAAAAAAGAAACCTTCCTTTGAGTGTATATCTCATTTTCGTCTCCCCTGCGATGCTCATGAAAGGAAAACACTGCAGCAAACAACCGACCTTCTCAAAGCATTACCACAAATACAAACAAAGCTCAAAGCAAAAATCCGCAGAACTTACGGTACTTCAGTGCGAAATTCCCCCCGCATCCCCTCTGCTAGTAAAGCAGCAGCATCCTGATGTTTGGATCAATGTTGCAACAAATAACGGTAATGTGTCTGACTGTGAACGCTGTCATGCCCTACCTGATGCACTGTTGAGGAGGAATGGGGTGCTAATGTAGTTAAATCTGCACACTCATTACTGCAGCAGGGACTCACTTCATTAACAGTCCCCTGCTAATGTGCCACTCTTTTTGTGCTTTTGTGTGTGTGTGTCATGTTAGTGTGAGACATTAAGAGACGGAAGCGGAGATAGAAAGACAATGTGTGTGTGTGAATGGATATGTGTATCTCTGTTGTACAGCTACGTTGAAGAGGGCAGGGAAAGCATGCACCTGTGTGCTGTCTTTCTGCTTTTGCAGCAGTTGAAACCTGTATTAAGCGTATGTACAAAACATAAAACTCTTTGAAGTAGATCATTCCACATCTCAACTGTCTCAAACTTTAGAAATCTTTGTCTAACCCTCTCCTGCTTTTCATCTACACCGCCTCCAATGTGACTAATAGAGATTTAAGGAGGGAAATCAGTGAGGAATAATGGCTTTTACCTAGATTCTTCTCATCAATGTACATTATGGAAAATGAATAAAGACCACTAATGTTTTGTACATGCCGTATCAGTGTATATAAGGAGTTTATTTTCCTCAGCAAAGCCCCAGAGTGATTTTACAGCACACAGAGGAGGTTTACTGTCAGTGACACACCCTGGGTAGCTTCTCTGCCTTCCCTTCCTCCCTTTATACACTGCTGCTACTTGCAAACTTAACACACACACACACACACACGCATGCACGCACGCACACACACGCAGACACATACCTCTCTCACCAGTGTCTAGGCTTCCAGCAATTAATGGGGCGGTAAATGAGATTGTTACTGATGTGTGGTAGCGAGGTGAGCGAAGGTGTGGAGGTGATGGAGGGAGACAGGAGGAAGACAGAGGAGGGCGGGGGAGGGGTGGGGGGTGTTGGGTGGTGGGCAAATGCCATGAAGATGTTGTGATGCAAATGAGAAACTTTTGCATGATTAAAATTTTGGTTAAAGTTTTTTAAAAAATGGTGCGAAAGATACTTGCAGAGAACTGCCACATTAATGCTTCTAAAGTTTTCTGAAGTAGAAAATCTGTGGGATTATTTAATAGAACACCTAAAAATGTGTTCTGCAATTGTATGAACAAACTCTTAGACAAAAAAGTCTAACTAAATATGATAAAGATTTAAGTACAATTCCCTGAGATATTCAGATATGTATTAACCATCTGTGATGGAAAAGGCATACCATAAATAATTTGGCGATGAAGTCCTGGAATCTAGATTTGTGCTGAATCCACTTTCCCTCAACTGCCGAACTCTGCTTCAGGTAGTGATTTTCCAACATGTCCTGAAATACCTTTTGACAAACCCCCGGAGAACAGTAGTAAACTTGTCGGCTCTACGTGTAGCGTTAGAGAATTTTACTGTGCGGTATAAGCGAGAGTGTGAGCTTCTCCAGTGAAGAAAAATCAGGCTTCAAATCTCTGAAACGCAAAACACAACATATGTGGTGGCTCCAGTGCATTATGGTCTCATATTCTATTTTCTGCTAAAGCTGCTGTAATGGATGTCTAAATGTTTGAGAAGTACAAAACAGTAAGTGTTGAAAACAGCTCTGCAGGATGTTTCGGATAGCTGAACATTTTTCTGCTACTGTACCGATGCATGGGAATATCCTCCCATGATGTCGTTACTATATGCCAGTAACAAATTACTACTACTAATAAGGATACAGTGTTTTATTTAAAATGAAAATAATAAAAATGATTCAGCTTGATGATGATCACAGAATTCTTTGCTACTAAGTTCTGCCTTTGCTCCCTCCTTGTGGCACATCTTTTTGTCCTTTCACACAGATACATATTATGACCCACATCCTCTGACAGCGAGACTGATCTGAATTGCTGATTGCCTCTGCTTCTCCATTTGTCTCTTCTCCCTCATTGCTGATCCTTGGTGACTGCAGAAGTGGCCTTGGACCGCCATGCTCCTGAGGGGGGTTAGACAATAAGGGAGAGCTGGCCCTGTGCTGACGACGTTCCCTCTCGGGGGCCTATTTTTCCTGCAGGTGGATGGTGCATCAGGAGGAAAAGCTATCCATTTATATCACTTAATCCGGGGGACACACTATTAGAGCACTAGACAGGGGAGGAAAACACACACGTACGTGCCTGGGCACTTGTATACACACACTCATGCACAGACAGCAACACACATTTACAGGCAAAGACACAAGCACACAGACACACATGTAGAGGCATGTACTCATACAGACACACACACACACGTGCATATGCATACAAACATTAGCTCATGTATACATGGATTTGTCACAGACAGCACATTAGCACATTCTTGTAAGTCTCGTTTATGCATATGTGTGTGTGAGTGTGAACGTCTCTGCATTCTAATGCGGTATGAACACGTCATTTTCATGTCATTAATCAAGGTATAGATTTAGATAATCTGCCATGGCCTCATCCTTTAACACAATATCACCAACTTAGATTTTATTCAGTGATTTGCTCTTTCAACTGTGAAGGATTATTATTTTCTACTACTTTAGAACCTCTATACAATTTTTTAAATATATTTTCTGTCTTTATCATTTGATGATTTGTTTTTATACTAGTTTTGTATGCATGCTGCTGTGTTTACACGTGTTAACTAGTGTAATAACATGCAAAATGGGTAGTTGAGTGTGTAATTTCTATTGACTGTAAACAGTTTGCATGATGACACTGAAACATGTGTTTGGCACACGAGGCATTTCATGTTTCTATCATGATCGCACACCATTTCTCTTGGGTGTATGGCTGGCAGTGCTGGTTGTTTTTTTTTGTCACCTTGTCTCTCAGTAATCTCTGGGACTGCACACAACAAATGTCTTCAATCTGCTGTATAATCACGGCTCAAACCAAGAGAACAATAACATGCTGACATCATACAGCAGATTATGGTGAATCTGCTCTGCTCTCAGAGGGCTCTGCCGATCTGTTCCACCATTGCTACTATTCCACACTGGAGGGAATAGAACAGAACACAAACAAAAGATTTCTCAGGTATCAGTTTTCTTGCAGATTGTGTTTTTTTCTTAAAGTTGAGGTTCTTAACTGTAAAACTAATCAACATAAAAATTAACCCAGCTAAGAAACTAAAGCTTCATATTTTACAAATACCAATTATAATAAGCCAAATTTCAAGCTATGTAATTTAGGATGAAAAACAGCCGTAAAACAGAGGCTCCGAATAATTTCACCCACTGGTTTTGTGATTATTCCCAGAAAGATGGCAGTGTTCCTTTGACGTTCCATTTACAACGGGCTCCCACTGGGGCTGAAAATACAGTTCATTTACATTGACTTATCAAACTCCAAAACGTACAAAATAAATGAGAGCCATCCATGCATGATACATTTAATACTTAAAATGACTGGAACCATATTTTATCTATATGGCCACGCCTTTGACATATAACAACCTTTCCAATCTCAGCCTTGCAGAAACCAACTGTCACTCGGATTATATTATTGCAGCCTTCCTACAAAAATATCAACCTGGGAGTGGAATCCCAATGGATGTAGTGCAAATGGTAATGATATAATCAATATGCAAGTTCTGTGGATTTAGATATGGCATTTAATTATACTAATGACTATTCTTTAAAGTGACTAAGTGAAGCATGATGACACATTTCAAATTCTACACTTGTCCTCTCATTCCGGTTTGGCTTGTGCTGAGAATTGAATCTCTTCAACTGAACAAATTGACTGTATGCAGTGAGCGAGGCAGCACTGTGACCTTTTCCCAAACAGTTCCACACTACAGCGGAGCTCCAGTTTGATATCTACTGTGTACAATTGAAAAAGATACCGGTTGAATAGGCAGCCCATTCCTCTGACTCTACCGCAAATAAATCTATATGTCTTCCCACCTGCCCTTTTCATACCTTTTTGAATCCACATGTAGGAGACCCCAACCAATAAAACCTCATCTTCATAAGTCTTGAGGGGAGAAGTGGGCTAAGTTTGGGGAAATTGCTGAATGGAATAGGCAATATATGGCTCAAAGATAAGAGAGAGCAGAGGGAATAGTTGCTTAAGGCTCTGATTCACTCTTGGGATAGAGAGACAGGAGTGAGGCCCTGAGCTAACTGGCAGTTGGCTGTAGATATTTGTATGTGGTTTGGTAATTTCCATATTATAATGACATAGTAAGATTAAGGGTAGTTGACTGACAGATTGCGCCTGAAATTGTTTTAAAATAAAATGACAGCTCACTCAAGAGTGAGATTGTTACCGGCAGACAAGCCTTAAAGGTATCATTTCTTCATATGTCAGCTAATTCTATTCTTTCACCACCTCCATCCACCTGTTCCTACCCCCCCCCCCCCCACACACACACACACACACACACACACACACACACACACACCTCTGTCCCCATCTGTCCTCAAAGATGGAGAAGAATTCGATGTGACAACCTACAAACACCCTGTGACGACCAAATGAACAGAAATGAGGAGAAAAATGGTTCCGTACCCTGGGCCGAGCCTAAACGCCATCTGATTTTAAGACAGGCGTGGTGAGGTGTCATGTTCAGTTCTTCAGCCCGCCACCTATTTCTCACCATTTCTTTGTTTCCCTCTGCCATATATAGGATAATATAGGACATGACAGCCCATCAGCATACTTCTACATTTGCATGATGTGTGCATGTTTGTGTGCGCTCTTTGTGCATGTGTATGTTGCAAAATTGATTGATGGATGGATGATGACAGGTCTGTCATGCAAGAGTTGTCATGCATTTTCATATTTGTCCGCCTGGAAAATGATGCACACCTCAAAGTCCTCCCTACTTACTCACACATACATCAACACACGTGCACAGTTTTGTGTTAGTGTGTTGTGTTAGAAGAAATGGCTTTCCCATAAGGAAGGCGCCTCGGCCCTGGGCAGGAGGGAACAGATAATGGAGCAAGCGAGGCAGGGACGGAACAGGGGCAAAAGAGGCGCAGCGTGTACAGAGCAACAGGCAATCAAAATGAAAAATGCTTAAGGGATACCAATGCTAATAAAAGTAAACTTCTGAGACTAAAACCCTTGAGTCGTCACATAATTCATGTTCTTGGTTGTTGAGTTCAAGTAGTTCCAAGATGCCTCTGTACCATGTTGTGGTATGTCTTATCCAGAGTCAAGCTATAGTATGTAGTTATACTATACAGTTACAATTGGAGATGAATCTACGGTGGGAGATGAACAGTATTCAATTATAATGCAACAGGAAATTAGTGCCAGGGAAAGTGGGAGGATGGAGATACTCACATACAGTGACTTCTCATGTGATGTGATGTTACAACTGACAAGTGACATTTTTTTCTAGATTTGTCACCACAATAAAATGACAAAATTGTGCTACAACAAAATCTACAACACAACACAATAGGAACTAAGGTCCCGCCGCAACGGGATAGATAATCAATCATAGTTTAGCATAATGGAATGGCATCTGGGGTGGCCAATCATATATCAGGGCCAGGCCACTCCCTGGATACGTCCCTAGTGGAGTGCCCCTTTAAGAAAAAATATGAACTGACCAACAAGGAAGAAAAGAAGAAAAAGAAAGAAAGTCTTCTGTCTAACCTGCATGTAAACACAGCAGCCAATCACAGCCCTGCTCACAACAATCACATCATTAAGAAGCAATCAGACTTGATCAGGAGGTGTATATGTTAAAGCACTCCACTCAGAGAACTGTTAGCTTTACGCTGCGTAACGCTGAAAACACATCAGCATCCCAGACACCTCATTACAGTGATCTCTCCCTCTCTCTCTATTTCTTTTTTCCTCTTATTCTCTGTCTCGCTCTCCCAATCACCACCTCTCTATCTTTCTCCTTCTCCCCCTCCACACACACACACACACACACACACACACACACACACACACACACACGCACACACTAACCAATAGTCATTACAGCCATCCTCATTGTCCAGGAAGTGGAAGCGATAGCTTTTTTCTAGTTATTTCCATCACCCCTCTGCTTTGCCAGCTCTTGGCCTCCTTTAAGATAATACCCATTTATCCCACTGGGTGTTTACACAAGCAATTCGGGTTAAGTGACTTGCTGAAAGGAATGACAGACAGAAGCTTTCCTTTATTCAAAGAAAATTGGATTCATCAGCCACTTCAAAATGGTTGCATTCAAGCTTTTGACTACTTTCAATCTAAGATATTAGTAGGTGTTTGTTGTGTATTTATCCTTGTGTTTGCTCACATGTATGCCTGAATAAATGTCTAGACCTTGTGATCTAAATTAGGGAAACCAGCTTTAGAAGAATATGCTGTTGGTTTTTGCTATCAGCGCTTAACAACCATAATGCCTGAAGCCTTTACATACCTGTGCCTTATAAAATTCACTCTCCGGGTTCCTCGTCATAAACAACAGCAATAAACAGCCTTATATCCACTATGCTAATATGGAGTTTCCACCTATTTGTATTTGTAGTTTAATGTTTTACTGGAGAACCTGAAGAACAGCAGCAGATCCTGAGGTAATTTTAATGGGTTATTTCAATTTGGCTGCTTTGTATGTTAGGCACAAGCATAAAAAAAAACCTTTCTGTATTCATCTCTTTGGTTCATTTGTTTTTTATTCTCTTCAATTAATTTATTCCCTTTTCCCCTCTCCGGCTTCATTCGTCTTTTATTCTATCTAGGCACTTCTGGCCCCGTTCAATTACATGTGAAATGCCCCACATCTGCTTAAGAATGACCTGTGATCAAAACAGAAGACTTTGAGGTTAAATACATTTTGAACTGACATTTTGAGTCCAATATTAGTCTTTTAAATGTAAGGTTAAAATAGACAGGAATATCTGTAATCAGTGCCTAGAAAACATATTGTGAACAACATTTCAATTATCCAGGGGGACTTCTGTGTTCTATGGATTTTGTAACATATAGGTAATAATTAGAGATGAACTTTCAATTTGGTAATGAGAGCAGTGACACTCAATCATATAGTCTACAGTAATATTAGTGAACCTTTCACGTTACACTAAGTCATTAAATGTAATGTTAACATGAGAAATATTGCTTCATGGAGATCATATCATTTCTTCTTTCATTTTTATTTAAATTGCATAGTGTGATAAATGAACAGCTTCGACATTTAGTTTTACATTTCATGGCAACTAATCATCTTAAAGAACAAAACATTGTCACATCATTTACTTACAGTGCATTAGGAGGTATCTGCTAATTACATTTTGAAAGATTTTAGCTGTGGCAGGGACACAAGATGAGGGGAATCTTTTATAAACTGGCTCAATAATGGCAAAAGGTAGAATCACAGTGTGCAAGCAGCTTAAAGGAGCAGTTCACCACAAAATGAAAAGTAAGTCATTATACTGGCCATTTACCCTCACGAACAAACAGTGAGTGAACCCCACAAAAGTTACTATTAACCTTCAAAACACTTGTATGATCTGTCTGGGGGAAACTGAGTTTGATGTTTTTTTAATAAAATGCCTTGTTAACTAAAGTAGGCTGGTCAGATGTACGGGTTGGCTTTGTGTTTGGTGGCACTAGAAGCTGCACTTTGAACCGATATGAGGTAAAAATGTACTGAGTTTGCATTTTGGATTAAACTATTGCTCCATTTTGAATAAGAGCTTAAACCGAGCTTATATATAGGTTAAACATATTTTCGAATAAAATTAATAACAAAATCAATTTCGCCGATAAATACTTTCTATCACTATGTACATGATTACTATATATACATAGCTCCACTTCTTCATATAATCTCAGTATACTGTCTAGAACTATATATATATATTTTTTAATTATTAAAGGGGGGAAAAAAGGAAATAATAACTAAGACACATTACAGCTGCATCTTGAATCCTTTTCTAATCTTCCCCATATCCTCTCTAACCTTTCTAATGGGTGTTAGACGTGGAACCATTTCATTGTAGTTTGTTTCACTGGTGGAAAGGCTCCCTTGTTGTAATTAGTTTCTGCAGGACAAGAAACCATCAGAAGTGTGCGCCTTGTTTCTGATTTATGAAGCATTTAAAAGGTTGCTGGGGGGAGGGGACAAAAGGTTTCCAACTAAATAAAGCAGGCCTCAGCCAAGCTCTCAAAGCCAATGTCACAGAGACAGAGAGAAGAGGGAGAAAGTGAGAGAGGATTCATGATTAACTTTCATTTCCTATGCTTATTATTCCTTCCCCAAATGAAATTTCAGAGGAGATAAATCTTCCGGCAGTGGCCGTGCACCTAATGTCCAGGAATAGCTGCTGCTCGCCACTGCTCAGCTTATCGCTTTAAATTCACAGCAAACTAGCTGTCTAGCTTTCTCCGGCAATATGAAAGCCTGCGTTACTTTAGTGTGTGTGTGTGTGTACGGGAGAGAGAAGAAATAAGGTCGTCAGTCAGTCTACCTCAGGTTGATATATATAGATATTAATGGCAGATCTATGTGTGTGTGTCTGTTGGCTTGTGTGTGTTCTTATGTGTTATGGATGTGAGTGTTTGAGGCTCCAATAATGGTTTACATAAGGAAATCAATAGAATTGAAAGCATGAATCACTCTGCCTTTTAATCACATTCCTCTCAGCCGATTTCTGGATGGACACATAGATAAGTAGATATTGATGTCATGGCTCAACCATCCATCCTTCTCATAATTCTGTTGTTGTGGTTGGGCCGACTGTCCATCGACTCCTGTAACTATCAGCTCTCCTGTGTTCTAAGCCAACGCTTTCCTTTTTCTCATTTATTCCTACCAGACAGTTGGACTTACTCTAATGCATCGACGCTAACTCCGAGACTTGACGTCATTAATGCCTTTTCCATTGGATTTGCTTGATGAGCACATTCCATTTTCAATGTATTATACTGCAAAACAGACTTTCTGAGGGGACATTTCTCCTGCGGCCTAGTGAAACACAGAACACATACAGACGTGAACATAAAACACAAAGCATGTGATAAAAATATGTAAAACATTGATAATACCCACATAATACAGTGTACATCAATAACATCAAATTTTTCACATTAAGTTTGAAAGATTTGGCCGTTTACCATGCAGCAAACATGGATGTATTATGACAACTGGATACCGGACTAGCCAATTTAATCCAATAAAAGTTGCCTACCTCACACATGCACTAAAAAAAGTTTTCTTTTATGCTCGTCTGCTTCCGTGTTGTGGCTTATCCACATCTCTGAATCCATCCATAGGTCAGAGAAGACACTATTGAGTTGCATTGGAACTTATAGTATCCAGTGGGCTTGACCCACAATATGAGTGACTTACAGTACTATAGGTCAATGCTATGGGTGTGACATACATTTTAAGTATTGACGCTACATTAAACATGATTAAACATCATTATACCATTTAAAAATAAATATTGCAACTAATGCAAAAAATGTGACTGTGGAAAAGATAATTGATTACCTTGATTTGGCAGTAAAATTCACATAAAACATATGTGTTTTCGTCACACGTCAGTTCTTATGGCAAGCTTTTCCCTGTTTGAAGTGGATAAACATGCTCAAGCATGGAAGTGAGTTTTTCATCAGCCTTTCACTTATTCCACCATCTGCTGTCACGAGAAACTCTCAAAGCTTTGGCTCAGTTTTTTGAAGGAAGAACAGAAACCGGCTTTCTGTTTTGTGCTGCGAAACAAACCCGCAGAGTTCCGCCAAAATTCGGAACAAATACCCAAACTAGGGCGGACCACCACGCTGCCAATCTTCTCAACAATGGATTGTTAACAATGATTACATTAGCACAATTATTCTTCTAATAATTTGTTTATCTTAACAGGTGTGTTAAAACAAAATTAGACTGTAATCAACTGATTTCTATTGTCTGGCATGTCAGCTTTACATTTACATTTTTTTGGCATTCCTGCCTTCAAATACATCATACTATACTTCATACCAAACAGCATGGTGCTGATTAGGTCTCAACAGTCTTAGCAGAAACTCCCATTTGATTAGGACTCTATTGTAAACATTGTGAGAAACATAATCAAGGCACAGTTAGGACTTAAACAGGGCAGTCATCATGAGCCATGGGAAATTCTGTGGTCCAGTTTAGGGCTTGGAAGTGCTGGAAACTTGTTTGCCCAGTCCCTTCTTCGTCAGGACAGATATGTTTCCCATCTTTCATTGATATTCATGATGCCTGAGACTGAGCCATTTGCTCACTTTCTTTGCCAACTATGGTCTGTCCACCAGTTACGGAAATTTATGGGTATGTTTGGAGACCATGGAGACTAGCAGACCAAGCATGTGTCTTCTCCTAGTACCTTTGAATTATCTATCTTTCTTTGTCCGCCACCTGGCCTGCACATACTGTACACACAGTGTACTGTATCTCTGCAGTGGGAGGACGGGTGACACCAACAGGCCCTTTAATCAAATATGTGGTAATAAATTCTGCTAAGCTTTACTTCACTCTAATTACAGGTATGGAGCGGAGCTGTACATGATCAGTACTGCCGGTGGTAATTATTCTTCACACACAAAGTGAAAATGATTGACAGACGACGATCGACATGGCAAAATCGACAAAATATTATCTGCCCCATAATTATTGTTAATTTCCATTAGGTGGCTATATCTAATGGGGAAGTGAAATTATAGAGTGATTGTGCTTGTTAATTATCTCATGTCCTCACAACACCTCTCTTCTCAGTGTTTAATTATTTTGTGTTGTCGGTATCTTAGCTTGCACAATATATAAGGATTAAGATATAGATTCTAGAGACAAAAGACAACAAATGAATCATGTTTGGGATGCTATGTTATTAAAACAGAACTTTAAACTTGTATTCAGAAGCGTATTGTTGGTGGTTCAAGCTTTTAGTCCATTGGGGCCAGACTCTGGCGTGCTGCAGTGCATAACTGGAAGGCTGTTTGCTTCTCTCTCTGTGTGCTTTTATAATTTTTGTGTGGGCGTGTTTTGCATATGGGCCCCTGTCAGACTGTGGGCAGTAGAAACAGGGTCCCCGTGGCTTGTGTATGTGTATCATGCTGTGTTTTTTGTGCATGTGTATGTTTGCGTCCCTCCACCGTGATGCTAATTATGCCAGCAGTAATGCCTTTGCAAATTCAGCTACATTCACAGCCATTTTCAGCGTTCCTCTTTTTGACTTGCTTTGTCTTGGCTGCCAATTCAATTATACAGGTATACACACACAGGTCTACGTGTGTGTGTGCAGATGGATATGCTTTCGTGCTTTCGTGAGTGTGAGTGAGCAGCGTCTGTGTGAGTGTATAATTGTTGTCAGACTTGGGTCAAAAAAATCAGTACATTTAGGGAAGACGGTTGTTGACGGTGTGTGCTGGCTGCAGCAGGCTCATCTGAGTGTCGATTTGAAGCACTGCCTAAACTGGGAGAAGTGATGAGCAGAGAAGAGAAAAGGGCCTTTAAGGGATGTATCACGTTCTCAGGCAATTAGCCTTTAGTCTAGGTTTTTTGTCTACTGCCTCTTGGTTCCTGTTGGTGGCACGGTCAATAGTTAATTAAAGGCTGACACAGGAGAAGGGCCTTCATACTGCTGGAGAGTGGAATGGGGCTTCTCTGATTTACCTGCTTCTGTTCTTTCTCTTTTAAAATTTAAAGGCATGGAATTACATCCATATTGGACAATTCTGCACCACACAATTTACATCAAGTACCATCGTTTAATGACAGTGGAGTAAGTAGTGTGCCCTTTATGTAGCGAAATGGAAAGTTAGGGTGTGGGCATTGCAAACAAACCAAATTGTTGAACTGTTTAGAAAATGGAAGCAAAGAATAAACTAATGACCCAAACTGTCCTTTGTTAATGTCCATTACAGTTTACAGAGTCTTTCTGGTTTCTGGTTCTAGTTGTTTGTGAACGCAGTTTTCCTGTTGGGATTATCACAGACATTTTGGGCGACCTCATTTTCCATTGACGGTTCCAAATAAAAGGTCAGATAATCCGGATAATCTGTTGGCTTGTTTGTAATTGTTGAGTTTCTAGTCGGGTTGGACGTTGAGGAAGGCACGAGAGCATTGTATTTGGTGATTTCAGTACTTAGCTTGTTGAATACAATAGCATAAAAATTTTTTTTGATGCAATAAAGCGGAATATTCCTCTAAAGGAAGCTGTTACAGATGGATATACAAATAAATTCAGATAAACAAAGTCATTACAGAACCCAACAGACCTTTCTTACAGTAGACATTTTGACTTGTCATATCAGAAAAAGCAGAGGTGTAACTAATAACACTAACCATGGCTCTGTTCCATTTAAGTGTCCCAGTAAACCGTGCCAATGAGCAAGCTTAATAGCATGAAACTGGAACGCCTCAATGAAATTGAGCCATCGTTATTTATGTTATTAATTACACCCGTGCCTCCTGCTGACATATCGAAATGGCCTATTAAACATACCTTTCCTACATCCTGGTGAGTGCTCTGTGTGTTGTTCTCTGTACCTACACCCCCTCTCTTCTGTGCTCAAGTTTATTTATCTACAGAACAGGGGAAGTCCTCATGGAAAATAACAGCAATTAGACCTCTGGCTGTCAGATCCTTTGATCTGACTTTTGATGATTTGACCTCTATATGTACTTTGTCTGATCAGCTCACAGCCTGCTGGCTGCTGCGTTTCACTGGAAATGAAACCCGAAATCAACAGGAAAACAGTAAAGGCATTTTCGCTCCAGTTTATCCTTTATCATAGCGGTCACTAACCACAGAGCAATCTAGGGTGCCCTTTTGTTTGCGTGCCCTCACCATCGTTTCCCCTTCAACAGGGAGCAAACATCTTTCAACTAATGATCTACTTTACATTTGTTTTAATTAGGTGTATTTAAATAGCTCTGAGCAATAATTAACTAGCCAGAGCATCGAAGTGGGAGTAAGTGAGTAAGGCTTTTCTGTTGTGGGGTGTTGTTGTTTTCCTTCTACAGCTAGCTCTATCAGCCAGGGCAGTGTGCCAAAACTACATTAAAGAGGAGCTTGTTTTTTCTTCCCCTCTTCTTCTCCTCTGAAAATCTCCAGAGGGAAGAGGGTCGGCTTCTGGTAGCCCCACATTGCCCGCGTGACAACAAACAACGCGCCGTGGGACAGTTGCAGAGTGAAAGAGCAGAAGTGCAAATCGACAGTCTAACGCAAACATGAGAATACAAGGGAGAGACAGACGGAAAGGTGGAGAGAACATGTGACACAGGAGGGAAGAAGGAAGGGGAAAGGAAGGGAGGCAGGTGAGGGTGGGCAGATGCTTCCAGGGCACCGCTCAAGATGGTGTTTCAAGTGCTCCGGGGGTCTCTTCCCTTTATTGTCTGTCTTAATGAGCTTTTTATGTTCTTGTGTATTTTACACACCATGTGATGGTTGCTGAACGCCTCCTTCGTGGCCTCCTGATGGATCTGTTCTTTTTCATCCGGCTATTCACGACTGCATGTAAATTTAATTATAAGCATCTGGTTAGTGAAAAGGACTAATTAGCAGATAGGGGCTAGAACACCAGGTCAGAGGCTCTCCCCTCCATCCCTCAGGCAGAGATTATTCTGCTTTTTGGCTGTGTTCATTCTTCTGTTTTTTAGGAGAATTTAGGGCAGAATAGTTACTGCAATGCCAATCCGTGTGAAGCAAAATAAGGTAAGAACAAATGAAGAGTACAAGGAACAAGCTGTGAGGAAAAAACAACAAGAAAACCTTCTGAATTTAAAAACACAGCTGGGCTTATAGAAAAACAAGCAGTCTATAATTAGAAGAGACGGGCGAATTCCGATTGAGGTGAGCTCATAACCCTGTTGAGGGGTGTGTGTTGACAAGAGAGGCTTCGGAAACTCCAAAGAAACAGTAAAGTTTGCTTTCAAAGATTCTGTGTGATTTCAAACACTGTACACTCAAAGCCAGGAGCTTCTCCCAGGGCCTGTTTTCCACCAAAATATTGTGTATAATGATGCAGCCTGCGGGGTGTAAAGGTATTCCCACAGACTTTAAAATGAAGACCTTTTTCTGCAATCTCAGTACTCTAAAACTTAAAAGAAACCCACCCATCAGTATGATATCTCTGTTAATTTAGCCTGTGGCTAGTGAGTCCAGCAACATTTTCCTTTTTTGTTTAAAGATCTCGGCTAAGGTTATTTGTCTTTCCTAAATTGGCAAAGACTGCTTGAGTGTGAAAGCGAAAGATTGATTCCTTCATTTGTTCTCTGGTATTTAAAAGCTCACAGGAAGAACAAATGGTGCTCTGGGTTTCTCTGGTCCATGAAATGATCTGACAGCTGATGTTTAAATGCTGATGCTCTTACTGTCTCTTTGTCATGTGATGGAAAGCTTCTACTTGCCCCATTTCCACAATCATTGCAGCAGACAGCAGCAGCAGTAGGTTATAGCTCATCGTCTATTGATGTTTTGCTGCCAGACAGAATATCTGAGAATCTTGGGATTTTTTTTTTTTTACTTCTTGACCTCATTTTTATCAGCATAAACCAGCAATTAGTGGCTAACATGGACATTAGCCCCTGTCTGTCCTCCCGGCCTCCAGGAGGACCTGGTCACACAATAACAACATGCTGTACAATATGTCGGAGTAGACTTCACTAAATGGATGTGATGTTTTAATGAGGAAAGGGATGGCACTGAAGAAAAGTGAGATGGGGAATCAGGAATAGATGGAGGGATAAATGGGGAAAGAGTCAAGCACAAGTGCTCTCTTACCTTGGAGGAGGACATGAGTTGTTTAATTGTGTTGTAATGGAGGTCAGTGCTTACATGGTCTCCTGGCAGTCAGCTACCCTCGGTCCCCCCCCAACCAGCCCCACAGTCTGCAGGGCTCCACGACTAAATGTCTGATGTCTGTTAAGGAGATGAAGACTGATGGTGGAAGAGGATGAAACAGAAGACAACATGGAGGACCTCTAAGGCCTTGTTTCATTTAGTCCTCTGGTCACAGGAGGGAGTGGTGACTGACAGTAGAGGTGACTTGCCTGTCTGCTCGGCTGATTCCCACACTGACAGACTCTAACTCTCTCCCGCCGTCTTTGTCTTTCTATATACCTCTCTTGCACTCTTTTTCCCGTTCCATGCTCTGTCTCCTCCTTCACCTCTCTCTCTCACTCTCTCTCTCTCCTGTGGATATCTGTCATCTAAAAGGAAGGTTTAGTTTTAGAATAAACATGATAATGGGTTGGGATACAGAAACAAGAAAATGTCAGACAAGTAACACAAGGAGATGCTATCTTTTCTTTGACAATGGTAGGTCATAGCGATCGCTTTGCAATCTTATATCTTTGCACGAATGCTGCAAGCAGTTTGAGTCAGCTGTATTGTGCCAGGGGGCAGCTCCACAGAGGTCTATATTTCTGAGGTAACTGTATTTTGTCTTGAAGAGGTTTGAATTTTTTAAACTGAACCTACTGTAAGATTGGAGTGCATTTATTAGTAAAGGTGCTTTCAGACAGCCCAGTTACGTTTATGCTGTGCCTCAGCTACACCACATTTCTGCACTCATCTCGACATGTTATATTTGAAATGGAAACAGAAGACAGGGACTGGTTAGAAAAATAACCATATTAAAATTGTTGATAGGTCATATAAATGATAATCCAACTTTGGAGCTGATGTTGCTCCAAGCCCTTTTCTTTCTTTCAAATTGGGGTAATAGAGCTAATTTGAAGCACTCAGATACCATTAACTGCCGACAATTTGTTTATTTTCCCCTTGTAGTGGTTCCCGTGGTTGCCATGCTGCAGGAGCAAACCAGATGAGCTTCCTTTTAGATGACAGATATCCACAGGAGAGCGAGAGAGCGAAAGAGAGAGAGGTGAAGGAGAAGATAAAGCAAGGAACGGGAAAAAGAGTGCAAGAAAAGCACCTTTAACTGACATTAGCTAGCATACACTGCAAGTGAAAAACAAAAATAAAAATGTTTGTTAGACATCACTGGACTGGTGGTGGAATCATCAGACATGAGTTCTCATCACAAAGTGACAGGATAATGCCTCAACATCTGTACATGGACAACGCTGGTAATCCAAATCAGTAAGAAGCAGCTGCCAATAAATGGTCACAGCAGTTTCATTTGAACGACTCTGTCATTCATTCATTTTGGCTGCGCCTGCGAAACAATAATAGTGCATGAGTTTAGTTTTTCTCACATTTTGGTCATTCATTAGTCTTTCGTTCATTTTACACAGGCTCAGTATTGGACAGATATTAGTAGTCCCCCCTCTTTGTCTACTGAACGATATGAACGAATGACTCATTTTACCGAACAACACTTAAAGAACTAAGTGACTAAAATGAACTGGTTGCCCCATCGCTAACAGCAGCAGTCTGTGCCAGAGGAAGGGAAAACTCAATACAAAACATCCCTTAGGACCAAGAGGAGTTGAAGAAAAGAGTTTTAAGAGGAAAGACCTAAAACAAGTTATTTGGTTTTTTTTTATAAGGTCTGTCCTCATAAAAGAGATGATTAAAATGTTTTTGTGCAATGGGACGTAACATCGGTGAGGCTGGGAAACTTTTTGAAATAGTCAAAGCAACACACCGTAGCTGGCAGCCTATCTTCTAAATGGCTAATAAAAGAAGTGCTTGTAGGCTTAATGTTTTATTAGGTTTAAATAAAAAAACAAGGAATTGTGTGACATTAAGCTGTTTTTCCTTGTAAACACAACACAAGCAGAGGCCTCAGAAAGTAGGCAAGGGGGCAGAATGAGAAAAGGAAGAGGATTGGGGGGGGGGGGGGTTCATAAACAAGCCGGGGCTGGCTGAGTGAGCAAGCTAATTAACTCGAAAAACTATAAAAATGTAAATTGCAATTTGCTACTGTGGGCATCTAATTAAAGCCACTGGAATGTTAAGGACCAAATTGAATTTGCTAAATAAGAGGAAAAATATATTATTTCGTTACATTGTCAGGTATCGATTGCCTAACAGTGGCCTTCGTCATGGCCATGCGGAGGCAGAGAGAGAGAGAGAGAGAGGGTGGACGAGGGACGTGAAGAGGAAGCAGAGAGAGGCAAAGAGAAGACGCACAGAGGAGTGCCGAAAGGTTTGTTCAGAGGAAGCTGGAGAGACGGCTTTGGTGAACTAAGTGTTCCCGCAAAAGCAAAACAGTTTGGCAGACAAAACAAAACGCAGTTCCCACCAGAGACAGAGAATGTAATCAGAGCCAAATGGCCCTCCGAATACTCCACAGGTGCACAATGCAGACGGTTACATGGTACTGGAAGAATTATATGAAATGAGGATTGACTGGGACTTGCTACAAATCCTCATATGGTTCACCAAGCCTCTCCATGGCCCTAGAGTTAATTGTGTTAGCTTAATTGGTGCAGAGTATGTATGATACTTTGGTGTAATTATTGTGCATGCAAAATTGTGGTGGTTTATCTCGTTATATCATGTCCTCTGGGCATGTGATTAGGGTGTACTTGTGTGGGTGTGTGCATGTTTGTGTGTGGATGTGTGTTCGTTGGGGGGGTGTTTACGAGCGTGCATACGTGCATGCATGCAGGTAAATAAAACAATTAGCCCTCATGCATCATTGTTGAAGAGTCCGTTAAATGCCTGTCCATTTCTCAATCCAAAACTGGAGGTGTATGAAAATAACAAACCCTTGGGGGAAGCTAGCCAGCTACTGCACACACTTTATTTTTTATTCATTCTGTTTTTATTTTACGGCTGCACAGCTCTGAATATTTAAGTTGTCATTATACCAGATGGGCACAGGAAGGCTAAGGATTGTATGGCTTTTATTGAAGTAATAAACAATAATCACTAGCTCCCCTAACAAACAGAGCAGATCGGCTGAATGCGCTGGCTTTCTCCACCATGATGTTAATTTTCATAAAGCTAGTGAGTGGGATTCTGGTGTGGCAGAAAGGTGAGTTTTTTTGTGGCTTTGCATAAATTCAAATCTCTAAAGCCTTTTTCTCTGTTGCCTCTCATTTATTCTCCTCATTTTCACCTCTGTGTGAAACAGGATCCATCCACTAATGAAATGTGTTTAGCAGCTTGAAAAACACGTAATTTATTTTATTTATTCCATCTGCCAAAATTAAATATCTTCTCATTTGAACTTCCTATGTGCGAAGGGTAGAATTGATCTCATTTGGAGTGGAGTCTAGACAGCTCATTGTGGAGCCACGAGAGCAAATGTAGCTGATAAGAACGAAAGCTCTGATGGACAAATTTACAAGCGGCCATAAATCCTCCCTATTCTTCTCTCCCTCCATTTCCTCCCTCTCTCTCCGGCCTACCAGCGTCCCTGTCGACGGTTGCAGTTTGTTAGCCCAGAAAAAGTTTTATATGTGCAGAAGAGAGGAATGCTCTGTCTGTTGCTGGCATGAGTTACGGGATGCAATAAACAATCTGGAAAAAGGCAGTAAATAGACTGAATCAGGATGGCATCTCCAATAATGCATTAACAAGGTTTGCTAGGCTGCTCAGGACACTACTGTGGGCGTACAGTATGAGTGTGGCATGTGTGTGTGTGAGTCCTGGATGTATACCTATTTCTTGTTGCTTATTTGAACAACCAGACTTATAACCCTCTCATTCAATCCGCTCGTCTTCCTTTAAGTAATAAATAAAGTACATTTTTTAATTATCTCCTTATGGTATTATGTGTTACTGTGAACATTTGCACTTTTTTTTGCACGGGTGTGTGCAGGAGTGTAAAGAAAGTAGCAGGGAAATCTGCCAATATAATTCTACAACAATAACAACAACAACACAAGCTACAGCCTCAGAAAATACCATAAACTCTTGCTAGAGGTAGCATTTATTGAGGGGCTACGTACTGGATTGCAACATATTGTCAAAAGTTGTCCTGTTATTTTGTCCACCCACTGTATGAATGAGCTTTTAAACAGCTGCTGGAGAATTTGCAGACTCCACTGCCTTAATGCTTTCTGTCAACCTGTATAAAAGGGGAATTCCATCGTTTGTACACATCAAAGTCTGTTTACTGGTTTTGGGAAGTGCTATCGCATATGTGAAAAAACTGTAGCATAAAGTCTTTTGTGGTTCCAGAGCAGTGTACGAAATTTGGGCCCCAAAGATGGCAAAAATGTGTCAAAATTAAGCTAATTGTTTACTATTTTCATGTTTAAATATTGAAGGGTAAGGAGCAACAGAGAACATGCGACAGTGTTCTGACACCACTGCTATTCACGATGCCGCTGGATAAACTGTGAATCTCTCCGAAAAGTTCACAAGGTCAGTTGACAGTTAAATCCCGGTGAGTTAATGAAGGTATCTACGCTGTGCCAGCTGTGCGTAATACTATGCATAGTTTTGGAGAGGTGTGAATGCACGTCCATTGAGTTTTTCTGAGCAGGAAACACGAGTGAAAATTGTTAACTGAAAATGTGGAGCTTCTGCCTGTTTTTGATTGTTTATCTATTTATTTGTTTATTTATTGAGTTTGTGCGCCCCGGGCTGGTCACCTCGTGAGAACATTTCTTCTTTTTTCTGCTGAGAATGAAAAATAGTGCATGCTGATTTGTATGTGTATACATACATACATACATATATACAGTATATATAATATATATTTAAATATATATATAAATATATATGATCTACATGATGTGAAGTAAAATTTTCAGGAAGCAAAACTGAGCAATTACACATTATATTGCTTTATTTATATACAATTGTGAGTTGTAGAAAATGACAGTTAATGATTAAGTATTGTTTTTTATCAAATACATAAAGCCTCTCTGCTGTTGTGGAACCTAGGGACATTTTTTCACCAACTGCCTTCCAACTTTACATATTCTTTGCCTTAAGAACAAAATTATTTATTACAACAAACAACCTATTAATAAAAAATCAATATGAGACTCCCTGAAGTGTTTTGCGCAAAACGTTAATGAATTTTTTAAAAACCTCTTAGGTGAAACAAATTGAAAAACTGAAGAAAGTAAAGTAAGAGAGTACTGGATGCCAGATAAACTTAAGTAAATGATATGAAGCAGAAAAAAAACTTGCCGAAATAATTTTTATGTAGCATGCAGTTTATGAGGAAATTGTTTTGTGTGTGCGTGGGTGAGAAAAGAGGGAGTGTGAACGAGGAGAGGTGAAGCCATTAAACAGCGCATTTATTGCTCCCCACATATCATTTTAATTTACTTTTATGGGGTCGTTGATATCTGTTAAACATGTATTGATGTGTCCTGAGTTTGTGTTTCATATTGCCAGGCTCATTTCCTTTTATTTGACCTCCAAGTGCCTTTTGGCTGCTGCGTGTTTGGAATCAGAATAAATATGTTTCTCACATTTGTGTGTTTCCCCCCTCCTTTTTATGTAGTCACATATTAGAGCAATAAATAGAGGTTGACTGTTTGCATAAATACAGCTGATATTATAAAGAGCAGAAATCCTCCTCTTAAAACAGTCAAACCTGCTCTTTTTGTTCTTTCATCTTCCCCATCTTCCATTATATCATGTATAGTATATTGTATTGACTGATCTCTTTTGACCCATGCGCCATACCTTCTCTATTTATGTTGTCTTTTAGACAATCTTCGAGAAAGTACAGTGCTGCAGAGAAGTGGTTTTCTTCCAGAGCAGCTGGTCTTTAATGCTCAACGATGGCCCATTTGAGCTACTTTTATCGTCAAACCATTAACTTGAACAAACATGCAAGCAGCCACTCGCAGTTGCGACACACACGTCAGATACACACACAGAAATAGCAGACTGTGAATCAGATGTTGCAGCCTCTGTAAGATCTCTTTGTTTGTACTGCAGGACATTAGGCTCCATACAGCCCTGTGTGTGTCATGTGTGTCTTGGTAGAGACTCTCTCTCTCTCTCTCTCTCTCTCTCTCTCTCTCTCTCTCTCACCCTCTCCCTCTCTCTCCCTCTGCTTGCAGGACCGTACAGAGCCTTGGTACAGAAGGACACAATGAGGTGGCAGCTCCGCTTGGCTGGCCAGGCATAGCTGGAACAGGAAGAGAGATTACCTCCCAGAGGGTCCCTGTTGGTGTGTTTGTTGGTGTGTGTGTGTGTGTGAGACATCCTTTTCCAATTAGGAACTTATTCACCTCTTTGCCACCAGGGTCATTGGTGCATTATCTTCCTTTTGGCAAACACATCCCTATCTCTGCATAGTTTCCAAATGGGGCATAATATTAATAATTAGCTATTGCCCAATCCTTTTCAAAGAAAAATCGGAACAATCTCCCAAATGAACGTCAATATCAGCAGTCTTGAACACACACCTCTGTCAGTGAAATAAATCGACCTGTACAAGCTTGTAACACTTCCCATTCGTGTTGCAGTTGTGCACCTGCCAACTCCATTTTTTTGTGCAAGTTAAAGTTTCACATATGCACTGAACAAAGCTTTGGCACACAGGGAGGTACAGTTATACTTCCCCAGGGGATGATGAGATAGGAACACTTGTACTGTAAATAAACTGAATTTAGACCAATAAACCAAGGAGTCCCATCGCTGATAACATTTGTATGTAATGTATGAGCTAGCACAGATCATCAAAGCCAACTCTGTAATTCTATATGCACTTCAAACATATTTTAACAAGAGGACAGAAACCTGACCACAAATCCCAACAGATAAAATGTACTGCACTGTGCATGCATAGAAGGGATATTATGGGAAATATTCCTCCCGTTCCCTTCTGTTACCATTTTCCACGCCTGCCAGTACTAACACTTTGTCATTGCAGACCCTTCCAATACCCATCCTGTTCAGTACTTGCTCTCAGCTTTTCCCATCATTCCTCAGTCACGTCATTTGTGTCTGCCTCTCATTCCCCCTTAAGTTGTACTACCCCAATCCACATACAGCACCTATACATACAGTACTGTGGCTTCACTCATTCGCTAGATTGTTGATTGTGCCACGTAGTATCAGTTTGCCTTCACCGACTACCCACCTGTTGCTGACCTTGTTTTTGAGCACACGCCAAGTGAATTGCCTTTTTGCCTCTGTGTCATGATTTGCATCCTCACAACATTTACTACATTTATAGCATATTGTGTATATAATCCTAAGCCTCAAGTCGAGTAAAATAAAAAGACAGGACACTGACAAGCACACAGGGTGTAGGAGTTGAGCTTTCATAGGGGATAATAGCCACACTTTAGGCTACAGTCTTTTTGTATGGAAGGCGCCTAAGGGCTAGATGACATGCAACCAGTTTCCTGCTAACTAGATTTTCATGATCATGAATGTACATCTATGAGTGGCATGTAGACAAACAGACAGATAGACAGAGAGAGAGAGAGAGAGACAGACAGACGGGACATGTATCCGGAGGGGAGAGCAGTATTCTGTGAGGATTGATAGACTCCATATTGTGAGCTAATGATCTCCCTAGGGCGCTGGGGAGAAACGATGAAACCAGCCTGCATGACACTGTCACACTCCCTATGTCGCGCTGCCACCTTCATCTCTCAGTCTTTTCTCTCCCCTTCTCTCTCTCACTCTCTGTCTTCCTCTCAACCTCTCTTTGTCTCTTCCTCGGGGAAATGCATCGATTCACCTTTGTTTGTACTGTCACCCACACATATTCAACTGTCACAGAGAGGAACGGAGTTCACTGAACTGATGGAACTGATTTAGAGTAAGACGCATACGCTGTCCTCATTTTCCAAAAATGAACCTCCACAGTATCTATTCTCATTTAGTTCAATCTGGATGAAAAATGCCAGAAACGTCTGCAGGACGTGTTTAAAAGTTACTGGAGAGATGGTTGAGAATACGTGGGAGATAGCATCATTTGCAGACATAGTAGGAAAAAGGTCTTTTTCAACCAATTGTCAGCACTTGTACATTCACAGGCACAATTAATGCATTCACTGGTTGTGTTGATGGAAAACCACAATCATCTCCTGCGATCTGATTCTCATTGCAACACCAAGCTGTCACCACTTCAAGACAAGATACAAGGTAGAAGAGGAGTAAAAACACAAAAGTATATAGGTTTATATAAGTATATAAGGTAGAACACTATCTCTGAGGCACAGTATCTGCCAATAAATGGAGCTGACATTTTGCTACTGAGACAATATATTCCAACCCGAACGTTTGTGTGTGTGTACAGACGTGTAGAAGGTCCCAACACAACAAGACTGAAAGAGAGACAAAATTACATTGTGTTCTTTGTAGTTGTTTTGTGTCTCTGTGATAGTCTTGTGTCTCTTTGTGGCTGTTTTGTGTCTCCATGTAGGAATTTTGTCTCTTTTTGCAGTTATTTTGCCTCTCTTTGAAGTTGCTATGCATTTCATTCATAGTTGTTTTGTGACTGTAGTCATATTGTATCTTTTTGTAGTCATTTTGAATTTTTGTAGTCTGTACATTGACTTTCAAACAAAAAGGCGAGTCACTTCAAACAGAGGCTCTGGCCTAGGGGCTCCCTGCACCCATGGGCCCCTCGTTGGTCCATTCAGTAATCCATCCATGCCTGTGGTTGTTCAAACAGGTTGAAATACAAATAATTATTCCTGGTGCCAGCACATCATCTTTCTTAACGCGTGACTCGCGCTTCTGCCGCCCTCCCGCGCTGAAAACAAATAATCTCCTTATGATGCTGACACCATGCCATTTTTGGTTCATTTCCACCTTTCCCGCGAGAGTCTTTGTAGTCTAGAATTACACTTTTCTTAGGCTCACCTCTCTTCACCTCCCCTCAGTTCTCAATCAAATGTACACAGCAAGGTCTTTGTTTTGATTGCTTTGCTGCCTTCATATTGTTGACTTGTTTTATACAGAGATAGGTGCTGAGGAAGAGAGACAGAGAAGGGGAGTCACAGCTGGTGAATGGACTGAGATGGGGTTAGATGTGGGCTGAGATACGTGTTGGTTCACTTTAAAATTGCTAAGACTCATCTGTCTGAATTCCACTGCTGTTTCAACCTTATCTGTGGGGCACTGGAGTGTGGACAAGATTGACAAAGACAGTGCAGCATTTCAAGAGATTTATGCACCTGGGCTACTTGTTGAGAGTGTACAAACTTTGTCAGTACTTCTGACTCACCATGACATTTTCTGATAATGGTTTGATTTCCTGAGTCAGTCTCTTTGTTTTTTTTTTTACCTGCTTCATCAAAGGAAAGCAAGTAAAAAGTGCCATTACAAAACCTCAGAGGCAAAATAGCATTGATTGAAGGCCCAGGGGACTGTGAATCACTTACTGAGGCAAATTCATCTCAGCAGCTTCATCTTGACGCACGCAGACGCCAGCATGTTGTCCTGTTTGTGCGAAGAAAATAATGGCATTTCTGAGTATCTGGAAAACATATTTTTTACTTGAATGTTGGGTTGGAAATACCAAACACTTCTGTTCCAAAAAGGTTCACCATTGCCATATCAGCTATTACATTTTAGCCATAAATGTCGGTGAACGGACAAAAGCATTTTATTATGATTTTTACTGTCCAGTCACACAATCATCATAGTATAGCATATCTGCCGGGATTTGACAGGGTTATTGTTCAGTACCATCTCAGTCACTAGTTTGATGGCTTTCAAGCAAGACTTTCCAATTGTACTGTAGCTTGTAATAAAACCACAACCATTAAATCTCCCACCTACTCATACTTTTGTCTGCCAAAAGATGTAGCCTTTAAGGCCAATAAATTGCTAAAGCAAATGAAAAAGCGATTCTATTATTACTATATTTTGCATTTTGATGTAATATCTCTTCCTCTTAAATTCAAATCACAGGAGGTTTCTATTAAAATGTTCAATGACAGAAACGTCCTGGGTCCAGTGATTGCCTTGGGAATTGGGATACTAAGGGAAACTAATCAATACATAGAATAGATCCTACATGGGACATATCCTGTGTTCTAATGTCTCTCTAATTGGCTAGCTTTTTCATTTCCATATAATGTGTCAGACGATATGTTGTTTCCAGCAATGATGGATGGTATAGATTCCTCTTGTTAGCAAAACACTGGTTGAAAAACTGAAGAACAATTACTGGAGGATTACCAGGGTTTTTGGGGGGGCATAAAAACTATATACTGTACTTGTGAATGTGCAGTGTAATGACACTGGATGTACAGTGTATGGTGTCAGATTAGAGAATGCTGCTCTACAATCAAAAGGTGAAAAGGATGAATTGGACCACACATGGTAAGCTTATGTTAAATATGGAGCATAGAGATTGTGTTCATGGTCTGTACAAGATTATAAGCAAGAAACAGAGTCTCTACCAAATACATTTACTATGTTCTCATTCCCAGGTCACATAATACGGATATTCTGTCAAACTGCTGGCGTTTCATTAGACACATGAAAGGAAGTCTTTGGCGTCTGTATAATGACGCACTGGAATATGAATTGACTTCAACATGAACCCACTTGCGGCAATATGAGACGCCCAGAGCAACTGCACTTTCTCCTGCAAAAATAAAGTTGAAGTCATTAGAACTGATGGCCATAACATAAACCTAGGGTACAGATACATTATCAAAGAGACTGATGTGTTTTTATTTGGAGGAATATTAGGGATATCATAAAAACAAAACCTTGAAAGTGAAATTTACAGTGGGGAAATACTTCCCAATGGCAGGTCCATTTGGGCAGAAAATGTGTGTTATGCCACAGCTCTCCAATGGAGATCACAAAGCTCAAAGCATCCAGTATTGCCACAGGTGAGTAAAATGAGGGTCATTTGACAACCGGAGCAGTTGCTCTGGGTGTCTAATATTGCCGTGGGTGGGTTAACATTGCAGTGAATTGTAAACCTCGTACTTCACTATACAAAGGCTGTATAGTTGTTGTAAAGCTTCTGATATTGTGTTTTTCAAGTGGGATTTTCTGTTTGTGTCACTGACAAACTCCTGTTACTATCACTAAAGGATTGGGATGAGTAATTTGTGGGCGACTGGGACATGGACTTCACTATGAATCAGTGTACAGTGAGGTGCCGTTTTAGTACATTAAAACCTGTGAAGTTCTTTCTTACTGGTTTGGGTCTGCATTTTCAACGCATGTCCAATGCAGATCTTTATGAGCATTAAATGTCAGAAATGGTTTCTTCACACAGTAGATCCTGAATAAGGCGTAGGTGCTTTGTAGGACCAAAATAATATGAACACAGCTTGGAACGTGGCATAATTTTCATACCAAGGGAGCATATGATTGTAGGTTTCACAGCATGATACCATGTGTATTGGATTTCAATCCACACATAAACAAGCATACCACCACTGACTTACCCTTTTTCTATCTCACACACACACACACACACACACACACACGCACACCCATTCATACTGCTGAGACAATTACAGGTAGTTTCCCTTTGTGTTAGGAGAGCTAGTGAGGTGTGCTTGTTATATAATTACAACTCTCATTGTGTGCATCCCACTGCAGTGCCCCAAACCACTATATCTGCCTCAGCCATTTTGTTCAGTGGATGTCAGATCACACCGTGTGGTCTATGTTGAGAGAGCATTATATTTAAAACGCTGCAGGAACTTCTGAAACAACAGGGACACTCAGTTCCTTTAATAATTTCCTCTCTTCATCCATTTTTGACACTATCCTTCTTCTGATTTTGTCTTTTGTGCGTGGCGATACCTGCTCCTTTTCTTCACTCTTTATTTCCTTTTTTCCCCTCCCTTAGTCTTTTTATATCTCCCCCTACCAATCTTTATGCCTCGCATGCTTTCACACTCCATTTTCCATGCTGGCTCTGGGTATCCCCACTGTGGAGAACTCTGCCTGTTTCATCTGGGTGTGGAAACAGTGTGCTAATATCGTCTGCTTATACCCATTGGGTGGAATAATGGCAGCCATCACTCACTGATGCAACACAGAAACTGACATTTCGCTCTGCTTGTGCTGACAAACAGCATATACCTCCCTCTGCTCTGTCACTCTCTCTTTTGTTTCTTACATGTACTCCCTTTTGTCTCTCTGAATCTGTCTCTCCATTTGTTCTGGATGTTCTGTCTCTTTTATGTCATTTGTCTCTCTGCCTTCAAGTCTCCCTGCTACTGTTTTCATCCCCTGTTCAGTCTTTTAGGCTGGTATCGTACAACAAGGCAAAGGTCATGATCCAGGAAGGATGTAGTTGCAGAAATAGAAATAGCACTTGATTCTAAAAGCTTTAAAACTGATCATTTTACTCATGCATAAATTATTCAGTCAAGTCCTAAACAGAGGAACACATTAAGAGTCATGGCTACTATTACAACTCAATCATCCTACAGGGAATTTGTATTGCAGCTCAGTGAAGGAATTATTGGCAGGACAAATGACAGACAGATATATGGCCAATATACATGCCTTTGAATCCAGAAATCATATCACTTTCCTTTTTTCTCTGTGCACATTTAAAGGAACTTACATCTTAACACAATGGACCAACATTTAAGTACCAACCTGCCAAGATTTACATATTTTATTTCATCAGAAAGTGCAATTTTTCATTTGCAATTCAAATTCAAAGTCATCTTCACCTTATTTTGGGGGTTTATTTCCTCTGTAAATACTTTGAACCTGCATGAACTGATTTCTTGGTCACCTTGGGGCAGCGCAAACAAGCTGTAAAAACATCTTTGACATATTATAACCTTAAAATGTTATATTTATTTACTTATTTATACTTCTGTTTTTGGTCTCCGCCAGCACCTGAAATACCTGATTCTTTAGTGGCTAAATGTTCCCTTATGTTCACAAGTTAGTTGCTAATTTTCTCTGGCTGATGTTCGGGGCTGGCCAGGTAGTGTATAGCTGCCTGCATTGGCCAAAAAAGGTGTTGATGAGAGTTCTAAGTGCCAAACAAAACAGTAAAGTTGCACGTGTGATTTCTATAATGTTGACAGCACAATACTTAAACTTTTGACCTCGTGCTTGTGATTAGACTAAGCTTTTATAAAAAGCTCATTAATTAAAGAATTGATGTAAACACTAGATGTGAAGGACAAAGCAACGGCAGCGAACAAACAGCAATCGCTTTCCTCAAATGGGAGGCATTGCTAAGAGGTGCAAGTCTGAAAAAAGATTTCTTTCTCTCAATTAGTATCGCAAAGGTATCTGGCACGTCTGTTTGTCTCACGCAGGAATTAACTGCAGAGCCTTATTTGTGTAATTGCTTTGGCTGGGGTTGCAGCCCAGAGGTGAGCCCAGCAGTCTGCTCACTCGCCTGAACTCAGAAGAGGCCAGAAAACACCGTATGTGTGTTCGTACTGCACAACAAGATACAAATGACTTTGTTTTTTAAATTCAAAATTTCACTGGGAACAACAGCTTCTGTAAATGCTCAAGAAACTGGAGTTGATCAATTTCAACTACTTTACAACAACATGATCAAACATTATTCCCTTTATAATATAATGCAGAAGCTTTTGCAATTCCCCGTTCTTGTTTCCCTCTCACCTCTCCCCCTTTCATGTTAATCCGATGGCAAAACAGGGACTTGCTAGGCTTGCAGGGTGCACTATTGTGGTTGAGAAGCCATTTAGAAGACACAGGTTTCATTCCCACAACAGTTCAATCACAGCCATCTTTCCTGTTAAGCTATTGTATTGCTGGACTCTGAATCCCTAAACGTTGTACACATTGTGATTGCTGTAAATTAGCAAATTAGACAAATGTCTAAATATATAAATGAAATTGAAATCTGTGAGGGGAGTGGTGAAACACACAAGCTTGCTTCTTCTCTGCCAGCATGTAAAGCACACAGCATGTGTTTCTGGCTGAAGGAGAAAAGCATATGGAAGTTTAAGTATGGCACTTTTGCATCATGTATAACTTTGTCAGCGGCTAAAACACAGCTTTTATGGAAAAGGCTACGATAAATACGCATAATATGCACATAACAGTGTTATTTTCATAAAGGGTGAAAAAAACATGGAGGAGGTATTCACTTGATTGTTTCACAGGAAGCTCAGGTCTGTCATAAAATGTAATTTTCTACATTGGCAGAATGCACTTTACAATAAAGCATAGCCTTTTCCCATTAACCCCACCGATCCTGGAGCAGATTCGTCTGCCCTTTCAAATCCCTGTCTCCAGGGAAACTGAGGCGGTAATTCTTGCACCTGTTAAGTACTGAACAGAGAGAGCAGATGATTCACCTGAAGCCAGACTGCAATCACCTCTTTTCATAGATTAATAACCTCCTGTGGTTCTCGACCTGCTGCATTTCAGTGGGTTGGTGTTGAGCTGTGTTGATGGAGAATCCAGCTAAACCGCATTGTGCTTGCTAAGCAATCAAATGAAAATGATTGCTAGTTTTGATGTGAGAGGTGATATTTTGCTGTTTTCATGCACACCTGCACACAAACACATACAATGGCATGCCTCCCTGTGGTGCAAGAGTTCAATATATGTGGGTTGAGCAGAAGATGGTTGCTGGGGTTGCCAGTTGGGGCTGCTGAGGGTCAGTGATCTGCAGCCCAGAGACGGTGACTGTTGTGTGGGTACAGGAAGACAGCACCACCCGGCTGCAGGGTCAGAGCACCAGGGACTACGGGTGCTCTCCCTTCAAATGTGACAAATACGATGTGACATGTCGGTGCATGCTTGAGAACATCGCCCTCTTTCAATACTGGCGTACAATTTTTTTCTCCCCTCGGTTTCTTTCTCTGGCACACAAACACCCACACACACAGGAACAGACATATAAATACAAAAAAGAAACCCTAGTAGCTTTCTCTATTTCTCTTTCACAAAGCCAGACACAGAAACACAAAGACACTCAAACAGAGAAACCTGCGCGCATACACACACACACACACACACACACACACATACACATACACACACACACACACAATACTCTGCTCCCCCTGTGTCTGTCATCAAAAGCAGCCACTCTGCCCTACACTATGTAAAAGTAACAGCTTGCTTTTAATTCTCCCTGGTCTTAGTCTTCTCTTTCACTCCTCCTCTCCTCTGCGGTGCCCTATAGTCATTCCACGTCATTCCACCTCTCTAACACCTCTCCTGCCGCCCCACAGTTAAGTGCATTTGCAGACCGTCTCAGATAGGCTGTCATATATATTTCAGAGCCATTTCTAAGCACATTCAGGCAGAATGAATGCACATTCACAATCGTACTTTTGTGTTCAAAGTCAGTTTTTGTTCTTGAATAAGACATTTTCGAATGTCCTGCTCTCGTACTCACTCTAGCATTAATGTGTACTTAAGATTTTCACAGTGGTTTAAGAAAATATTTCACTTGTGTTTTGTAGGCTTTAAGGAGATGTCTTACATTAACAAAAAGTCATAATGTATTCATTTTGTAAAGGGCACACACACACAACCTTCTTCCAAACATTGTATGATTAAAAACAATATTTTTACTGTAATTCACTGCTAAATATTTTGATCATTATAATATTTGCTGCCTACTAACATACAATTAAAGAGTAAATAACATTTGTAACAATTCTCCTGATTTCATTTAACTGGTGAAGATAGCTAATGCCCAAGACCCACGTCAGAATAAAAATAGCAATAATCAATATTATTTAATATATGTAATTTTCTATGTGTGTTTACTATTGTTTTCAAGGTTAGATATTGGATGGCTTCTTTGAAAATACTGATACAACATGCAGTATACATACATATACACATAAACAAATAGAAAACATGATAGTTGTGGAAGGAAAAACACACACACAAATCAGTTGGAAATCATCCCAATTTGTATTTCCTCTTTTGATGCTATTATGGAAATTGTGGTAATTTCACCTGCACGTCTGCTCGTCCTCATAACCCCCCACCCAGGATCTTAGAATGCTGGGAAGTGTTAATAATATTTAAAGTTAAACGCCATCTGTTCCCAGGGCCTATCGTGAATACCAATACGGCCGGCAAACATTGCAATTAACAGAGCCAAGATGTCAGGAACACCGGAGAGGCTGGCTTTGAGCCTCCTGCTCCAGGAAAAGAGAGGCAGATGTGATGTGAGCAGAGATGACTTTTCTGTTCTCAGGGAAAAGTCTCCTCTTGTCCCCCCTTTCCCTGCCTCCATCTGCCCATATGTGATAGGATCCCCAGTATCATCTTTACTTAGGGGAATTTGTTTTGAAATATAGCGGCTTTATAAATGCCTGTCTCTCTCTATTTGAATGTTTTATATACAGAGCAGAGAAGCATCAGTCAGGTGAATGAGAGGCATGCTGTTTTTTCTGAAGTGAAAGCAAATTGCATTTGCCCTGCCATACACAATTTGTCGCCGCAGGGATGTTCTGTTTGTGTTTAGTGTGTGTTTGTGCGTGCGTGCGTGAATAAGAAGGGAACACGTTTGAATAGCTTGATAAAATAAATATGTACAAAAGACACACAAATTCAGAGACATTCATACACTACACGTTACATTTAAGAGTGAAAATAATGTTGATGAATTTGACATTGTCATTTATGTGTGGAAAGTTTTTTTTTTTTATGTACGCCAGCATTTTTAGATCCTTATCTAAAAGTTTTCTGTGAACACTGAAATCTCTTCTTCTCCGTCTCCTTCTCATGTTTAAATAAGATGACTTGACTTTCTTGTCATGAGTATACAGCAATAAGAGTAATGCTGCGTGCTAATGATAAATCCTGGGCTGCATTTCAACAGCCTCAGTCAAGTCTTGCTCACACACAATATTTTGACAGAGCAGATACTACACATTTTAAAACACCATTATCCCTTCACCTTCATCTTCTATTTCTTTTTCTCTCTGTCTCTTCACTATCCCTAACATCATGTCCAGAGTGGAATCGTGTGCAGGAGAGGCCCAGCTTTTGTGTGCCCCGGTGGGATCACTGGTGTCACTGTTCACACATTCAGGTTCACGTGACATTGACCTGTGGGTGACAGAAAAACTCAGTTCTTTGGAGGTTTAGGTGTTGCCAAGGCTGCTGACAGCACCATCAGTGAGGTCATACTGTGAGGCATGCAGCATTCAATGGATTTACTTTGATGATTCAGACAAAAAAAAGCCAGACAACCCACAGTGACACAATGGCCTGTAATCTATTTAAGATTAAAGCCTGTCAGCCTTTGACAGTTTCAAAAAGACATACACTCCCATTAACAGTGAGAGGACAAATAAAAGTGTGATGTCTGTAACAAAACACAATCACACAAACAATGATCAACCAGAGTGCAGCGATACTATGATAGATGTATTATCCATATGTTTATCATCTGTCCCTGTGTCTGATTATTGCTGCTATGGTCCAGTGGGCATGTTAGAGTGTGTGCTCCGAGGGAGAGCAAGCTATGCCTTCCAATATCAGTTGGCCTCAAAGCTGCTTCTATAATGCATGAAGATCAATACGCTGTGGCTTTGTGAGTGAGGCCTTGCAACTCTGTGCCCATATCAAGTATTCCCACCAACTGCCCTGCCGTTTGAAGAGATCTATGCCTTTGGATTTATCAGGGCTCAGGGGAAAGCATACTACAGTCTGGATATCCGACCTGCTATTGTTTGGAGAGAAAAAAGACAAAGCTAGTAGTTCTGTGTTTGGGGTATTTCTGACATTTGCAGTTTCATGACAGGATTTGATTAAGATTTTCAGAGAAGCATTTTACAGGGATCAGTACTAAAGGGGTTATTTTCTCCAAGCTTAACCTTCAATTGATTCCCCATTAAAACACTGTTGCTGTGTCCATTGTATTACAAGCTAATTTGTCTATGTGTTGTGTTCTGTTGTATGTTTCAGCTCTCATGTGCAATATCATCAAATCTTTGACAATTACATCACCAAAAGATAGTACAGCCGTAGCTATTGTTGAAGAATAAATGATCAGTAAGTGCGCTGGGACTATAGTTATAGTTATATCCAGTCATATCTGCTTATCTCACACTCTGCAAAAGCTGAACACCCCCTACCCAGGTGCAGTGACAGCTTTGTATTGCATGAAGACAGTTCAGATTCCGTGTAGATTACTTAAAGGTACCCTGTGGTTTTTTCATTTAGAAGAAACACGGCTTTATTTACATTCAAATTTTCTCACCAAAATGCATTTTGTGTATCTCTATCACCCAACAAGCAAATTTAATGCAAAAGCACGTTTGTTGCAATGTCTTTTTTCAACTGTTTAGAAACTGTGCTTGCAGTGTTCTTCTCTTCTTTTACTACCTTTTTAAGCTCATCATAAAATGTCTCTACACCTCCACCAGTGGTCAAAAATTCCACAAGGTAACTTTTAGTGATTAAAAATGCATTATTGAATCGAGGAGTGACTTATTTAGTCATGCATTTGAATTTCATATGTCATACTTTTGCTAGTTCAGGGTCCTAAACTGGAGCTTATTTCAGTGTGCAGGTGGGAAAGAGGGAAGCAAACACAGTGGCCCTGCATGTTGTCAGAAAATGGGGGAAAGCAACTGGAGGAAACTCCCTTACACACTCATAGAACATGCAAGGAGGGTGGCAGTAGTAGGAGGCAAAACCATGATGCTAAAATTGTACTGCATTGACCTACACTGCTTGTATTGATATATTCCACTCGAGTGGACTTGTCCCCAACCTTTTAGGCTGGTGAACCTTTATAGTCAAACAATGGCTACTCACAACCACTCAACAAAGGTCGAATATGTCCAGGAGTTGTGATTAATTCAAACAAAGAGTGAACTAACTTAAACTTGTTTTTAATGGAAGTCAAAGAATTATATAAATAAATTGCAAAGATTAGAGGAATACAAACATAACATAGATTGTGAGCCTTCAGATTTATCTCATGGCCCCTAAAGTTGGAACCATTATGCTCCCATGTTCAATTTACCAAACACATTGTCATAGTGAATCATAAACTGGCCAAAAAATGAGGAGTGGGTTGTGAAGCCTTTTTTGTAGCTAAATCTTGAATTTTCCAAGCAGACAATTAATGATCAACACACATGCAAGTTACCACTAAATAAATTTTTTTGAGGACTCAGAATATACGCTTTGTGTTTGATTTAAACTTTAATTGAGAACCAGATTCCTCCAGAATAGACATTAAACCAGCAAAGGCCCTGTGCTCCCACACAGGTGTTTTCACTTATTCTGGCTAATTAGTTCTGTGCTGAGGTTGAGGTTGAAGTTGGGCGCCACCATGCAGGTAATTATATGTGGTCACCAAAGTCCTTGTACTAATAAAAATTGTAATGGTGTAAGTTGTTCAAGACATAACAGGTGCAAGAAAACTAACAGGGGATTTGAGGGTAATGTCAGTACAGTTTGTGCACACCCACACCGTGCAGAAAAGAGCGCTAAACAGGCAAAAACACCTAAGGTACCTAGGGTACGTATGGCCTTTAACAACTACAAGTTGTTGAGTATACTCTCAGATCAAACTACTTTAACTGTGTGAAAGAACAAAGTTGAACTTGTTGTTTTTGGTCAGGTGCAAGTAAATATATACTATGGCAACTGTTTAATAGGCTGTAATAGTTGTGGCATATTCAACCCCTTATAAGAAATCACTACAATATTTTAATAATATTCCTTTTGGGAGGACTAGATAATGTATTAGACTTAATATTGTAATATTATATAAAATTCACTGAACTATGGATTTCTTAGTTTCCCTATAGGACATTAAATATATCTAAGACTGCATTTTTTCTTTCTAGTTTAAAAGTCATGCAACATGTAACATAGTAGGCGACTACACATAAAACAATCCTAATTCACTTTTGCATTGATGGCATTTATCACACTCGCATACCTTGTACACTTTGTGTGACTTTCACAACCTGATGAACTGTTAAACCCAACAAGCCCCTGGATGCTCTCCCTACAGCCTAATGGCCTAGTCTAATGGCTGTTTGTCTTGTTTCACGGTAATTGGGGGGCAACTGACTCTGCAACAAAGTGTCTACTATCCTATTTCCTACTGAGATTCTTCTGGTGTACCCCTCTGGGTCCTCTGCTTTGTCGGTACCGGTTTCTGCTCTAATGATATCATAATTGCTGTTCCCACACAGTGGACAATGGTTGCCAAGCCTGAAGGTGGCCCAGCAAACGAGCTGGAGATCAAACCAGGGACACCGTGATGATGAAGGCACAGTGTAGATGCAGAAAAAATACAATTTTCATCAAAGCATTGTGGTCCGTTTTCGATGTTGTTGCTCATATTTTTTTCCCTCATTCTTTCCCTACCTGCCGAACCACCTATAGTTATCCACATCATTAGCAGCAGAAGATGCTAATCAATCTTCACTGTGTAAGTCAATTTGGACACTAGGGGTGTGTCCTTGAAGCACCTGTAAGAAACTGAGATATTCACTTGGCCCGTGACCGGCCCTGGTAGCCTGACAGAACTGGCTAGCAGGTGTTCTTTGTGTTCACAGGAACTCAAGGGATTGGCAAAACTAACGATATATTTTGTATTTCATGCATCATTCCTGAAAAGTCTGTTTCTACAACTCACAAAGACCAGCTCCGCTCCACACGGCACACTCACAGTAGTGAGATAGTGCAGTGCTGTTTGAACAATCATTTCTCAGTCCAGCTGAATTCATGCTGACGCTCCAGTTTGCTCAGTTTGCTTTCTGAAAACTCCCCTCTTCCTCTTTTTAATCCTCTGAGGGGAAGCAGAGAGAGGGAGAGGGAGAAAGAGAGAGACCAGCCTTGAGTGCTGACAGGGACATAACTTGCCTTCCCTGCATACCTTGTTTACAGTCTCCCTCCCTGCTGCTATACCCTCCTCTCTCAATGGAGCCATAAAAAACAAATAGGGGCTTTTAGAGAAATTGCCTGTGCACTGAAGATTAATAACAGTTGCACCAGTTCACCCAAGAAAGTCTCCAGAGGCAAAAACGATATTGGAAGATTAAAAGTGCCACATCCCTAAATTGGAATGATTCAGAGCACCGACTGCCCTCTAACCAGCTTATTGAGAGTCAAGGCCTTGGTCTTCCTGCCACACAAAGAGCATCATTAAGTATTTACTTATGGATGAGGATCCACTGCACGAGTATAATGAAGAGCTGATGGCGTGATCGATCCCCTGTGTCTGAAATGGAAGTGTGGTGGCCTGGGAGCTGCCACAGAAGCACACAAAAAGACCTGTGTTTCATCCTGTGTGAGGTTATGTCATCTTTTCACTGTTTGTAGCCCAGCAGGTAAACTAGCCTGATGGCAGTATGTAAGGAGAGCATAGTTAGAATTGACATATCCCAGAATGTGAAAAACAAAATGCCCGTAACATTTAGTATACAGAAAATAA
>JAVQJD010026196.1:0-12174 GCA_036023655.1 Nannoperca australis | reverse complement strand
GAGATCTGTGATCTCTGTCTCAGACAGGGAGGAGAAGGTGGAGAGAATGGTAGTATTAGTTGTAGAGGACAGCAGAGGGGGCTGGGAGGTGGGTTCAGGGAACTGGCTGCTAATGTCCAATTTCTTCTCAAAGAAAGAGGAGAAGTCCTCAGCAGCCAGGGAGGAGGGAGGAGGAGCTGGGGGGGGGGGGGGTTGAGAAGAGTGGAGAAGGTGGAGAAGAGCTTGCGTGGGTTGGAGGCAGAATCAATCTTGTTACGGAAGTAAGTGGTCTTGGAATGAGTGTGTGCAGAGAAAGATGTAAGTAGGGATTGATACTTAGTGAGTTCGGCTGCGTCTCTGGATTTGCGCCAGTTCTTCTCAGCGGCTCAAAGCGTGGACCTCTCTTTGCGAAGCAGGTCCGTTAGCCACTGGCAGGAGGGGGAGGTTCGCACAGGCCTGGTTGTCAGAGGACAGAGACTGTCAAGTGCTGTGGTTAGTGTGGATAGCAAGGTGTCAGTGGCAGTGTTGGTGCACTGCATTGTGAATGTATCAATGGGTGGAAGGGAGGATGTTAAAAGGGAGGAGAAGTGGGAGGGAGACAGTTCTTGGAGATTGCGATGGAATGTTACAGAAGGTGGAGAGGGTGAAGGAGCTGGTGGAAGTGAGACTGAGAGCTGGATGAAGAAGTGATCGGAGATGTGCAGTGGAGTGACAGAGGTTAAGTCTGAGATACAATTACGGGTCAGGATGAGGTCCAGCTGCCTGCCTGCTGTGTGGGTTGGTGATGTATTCAGCAGCTTCAGGCCAAAGGAAGTCAGGAGAGACAAGAAGTCAGCAGCCTGCGTTCCCCCGAGGTGGATGTTGAAATCCCCAAGGACGATCAGTGGAGTTCCGTCATCAGGGAGGGAGCTGAGAAGCACGACCAGCTCTTCCACAAAGTCAGCTAGAGGACCTGGTGGGCGGTAGAGCACAACAAAAAGAACTTTGATATGTTCAGTTATTATGGTGAGGTGATATTCAAATGAGTTAATGTTGATATCTAGTGGTGTGGATGTGTATTTTATGTGTGGTGAGAGAAGCAGATGCTTCCCACCACCTCGGCCCTGATGAGCGCGCAAGTGGGAGAACAAGTGGTTGACGGAGAGAGCAGCTGGTGTTGCCGTGTTCTCAGGACGGATCCACGTCTCCGTCAGCGCCAGGGCATGAAGAGAGGCCTGGGATGCGAAGGCCGGGATGAAATCTGCCTTGTTCACAGCCGACTGGCAGTTCCACAAACCTACAGAGAGAGAAGAGACTGAGGGAGAAGATCTTGGGAGGTGACTGAGGTTAGAAATGTTGCGGAGACGCTTAGGGAAGTATCTGCGTCTACGGGTGGAATAGTGAACAGGAATACTCTGGAAACACATCTTAAAGTACGGACGTTTAAGTGCTATAGAATGTGAGGCGAAAAAGTAGTTGAGCGATACTTATCTGAGGCGGTGGGTCTTCCTCGGCAGACTCCCGCAGGGAGACTCCCTTGTCATTGCAGATCGGAGTCTTCGCGGGAGGAGGCTGCCGCTTCAGTTCCTGGGGCTGATTAAATAGGCTGATCGGCCGCGGTGTCTTCAGCTGAAAGCAGCCGGCGTGATTAGCACAATTCAGGGCGGGCTAGTTTTGAGGGCCGAAACTTCACGCCACTCCCAGTATTACACAGCGATCGCCCTGGCTAACGGCCACAACAGCAACAATAGCAGAAAAACTAAACACAGCTACAGAACAAAACTACTTGCTAAGCTATTCCAGATGTAAAACCCTGGTGCGCTTTTAACCAGTAGCAGCAAGATAGACTTTACTATGCCACCCGGTAAAAACAACAGCCAGCTTACTCAGACATGCGACCCGACGATCTGAAGTTCACGCCCCCTTCCTGGTTCTTGTCAGTAAACGTGCTGCAGGTTCTGGATCAGCTGGAGAGTCTTGAGGGACTTATTGGTGCAGCCTGATAATATGGAGTTGCAATAATCCAGCCTAGACGTAACAAATGCATGGACTAGTTTTTCTGCATATGCTTGAGACAGGATGTGCCTGATGTTTGCAATGATACGTAGGTGAAAGAAGGCAGTCCTTGAAGTTTGCTTTATGTGAGAGTTAAAGGAAATATCCTGATCAAAGATAACTCCAAGATTCCTTACAGTGTCGCTTGAGGCCAGTGCAATGCCATCTAGAGAAACTATATCTTTAGATAGTTTGAAATCACTCCCTATCAACTATATAGTGTTTTTTCTTTACTGTCCGCCATTTTTATTTGAATGTCCCAATTCTGAGTGTGTAATTTATGCACAATTTAGTACCCTCAAAAGTTACCACAATGGAACGATGCCAATCTCCTAAACAAATACAGGCTAAAAATAACAGGGCTCAAGCAAACTCACTGACAGACTAAAGTCCGCAAATTATGGGAGGTGTAGTTCTCAACACATAGAGCAGGATTTTGCCCAAAATCAAAGTAAGACAAAGAATACTAATAGAAGTTAACAAATCCATTACTATTAACTTTTTTTTCATATTGCATGTATGGACAATGTTGCACAGCCACTGTGTCCATGTGAGTTTATTCACCAGCAAGTGTTGGAGGAGCAAATCCTCCATTTATTACGTTGAATTTGTCGATGGTACACATAATAAAATTCTCATTGTGCTGTGTTTATGATTTATGAGCTAATGCTTTTCATCAAACATCCACCCATCCAGGCTTAAATCCTAAAGGGAGTCTCCTTATCTCAATAGCACATAGGACTGTCAAGCTGTATGAAAATATACAATATTGCATTTGTATTTTATTTGTATACTTTTATATACAGTCATTTAGAATCAGGGGGTTATTAGCATCACAAACCTCATTCAATGTGAAAGTTAACCCTTTGTAGGGCACTCAAAGTATGCCCTATAATGGGTTAAGCAGAGGTTGCTATGACACAGGTTTATATCCTGTGCTGTAGATTAAAGTGATGGTGGAATAGATGTGTGCAGCTGTGCATGTACACTGAATGAGTCTTTAAATGTGTTTGTTTGTGCAGAACCTCCTCTGCTCTGCAGAATAACCTACATAACTTTACAAGAACCATTGAGACATTGTCATTGCTTGAATAACAGTTTTAATTGGCACGCTTGTTCTCTCTAAACATCTGACAATAAATATTATTAAATTTTTGGTAAATAAAAGAAAACCTTTAGCCAGTGATGGAAATAAATAAGTACATTTGCTCATTTACTTTACTATCTTAAACGTAATAGTTCAACATTTTGGGAAATATGTTTATTTACTTTATTGCAGAGTTAGATGAGAAGATTGATACCACTTTTTCATCTATCCATTAAATATTAGGCTACAGCCAGCAGCCAGTTAGCTTAGCTTAGCACAAAGGCTGGAAACAGGGGGAAAGAGCTGTTGTCCTGTTGTCTATAACATTGTCAGACAAAAAAAACAGGATCAAAAGTCTTTTTTTATTCCACATATTCGTCTTCCTTTTAAAGACTTGGCGCTTACATTACCACAAGTTATCAGTTAGCGATTCAGTGTTATGTATTATGCTAGTAGTGGCTAATGTAGCCTCGAGCAGCTAGCCTTAACCCTTGTGCTACCCTGTGGAGAAGACACTGGGTCAAGACAATGGGCCACTGGGTCAATATGACCCGGCAAGGTAGCACAAGGGTTAAGAGAAGATGAGGATCAGCTACTGAAGTCTGGTAAACTGACTTCTTTCTAACTTCACACCCCCAGATTTCTTTTTCCATTTTCAAACTTGCAGACTCTGACTCAAATGACATCACTTGAGGCAATATTCTAGACTTCAGTAAACAGACTTTGATGAGTTCCCCTTTAAGTAAAGGATCTGATTACTTGAAGATTAATGCCTTTTCATACATTAAATACAAACATTTTTCAATGGAGATTGGTGTAATCCAGGCACGTGAAGATGTGTATTAATTTATAAAGGTTGCTGTATAGCATAAAAACATGGGTCATTATAAAACATGTGAATGGATGCTTCAGTAGATGTGCAAAGCTTTCATCATTACTCTGCACAGCAAACATTTTGATATTGATTAGTGGTTATCAGTGTACTTTGAACTTTTCCGAGGCATCTCTGCATGTTTGGTTTTCAGTCAATATTATAGATCAATATCAAGTACTCACAAAACACACAGTGTGAGGTATAAATAAATAAACCTCTATAAGACCATTATTGATTAAAAGATGTTGAGATGGTCTGAAAAATGAGTTGTATGTTCTGCATATGTTTCTACATCTCAAATCTAACTTTACATATATGCAGTATATGTATGAGTATCTTATATCGTGCTGCTGCATAATATGAAGCAGTTCAAGATTGATACACTCGTCATGCATACGTCCTCTGTGTTAAGCAGAAGCCTGACTATTCATGTCTCTCACTGATCGTGTCACTGCTGCGAGAAAAAAGTGTTGTATTTAATTTAAATGTCGCATGTCTATCAACATTTCATCTAAAATGTCAAATTAATCATGTGTTGTAATTTTTTAAAAAGAATAATAATTGAACTGTCTGGCATTTTCTATTAAAAGACATTGATAATTGCTCAGATTTGGAAATAATTCATTTGCCAAATATATTTTAATCAAAATGAACATGTAAAATGTTAGAGTACTGGATTCAAATTAGTAATAATGTAAAACATATCATGGAAGCAGCATTTTAATGTTACAGCTGGTGGAGGTACTACTTCATAAACATGTTTTGAAAAAAGTACAATATTTTCCTTTCAAATGCAGTGGGGAAGAAGTATAAAGTAGTATAAAATTTAAATACTCAAGTAAAGGAAAAGTACTTAAGACAGTATTATTAAAAATAGTGTGTGTTGTTGTTGCTTGATGAATATGCAGCATTATGATCTGACTGATATGACTGATCAGTCTATTTATTCTGTTTCTTTTGAACATTCAGGTATAAAACATGAGGTACTGTATATTAGCTGTTTGAGTGGGGGTCATCTCAGCACATACAGTTAACTATGCCAGAACCTTTGAGTGAGTAATCTAAATCATCAACTTCATTTATTCTCTCTGACCAGTGCACATTTTTCATCCAGTTCATAGAGTCAATTTAACCTCTTTAAGCCATTCAGGTGAAAAAATACATTTCACATACAGGATCAATACTTACTGCTCTGTAATAAAAAATGTCATAAAGAATGGCACACAGACAGGTCTCACGAATCGATTAGCCATATGTTTTGACATTTCAGGGAGCAACAGGGCTGGTCAACAGTGTGTTGTAAATTCATATTTTCTATTTGCCAGGAAGGGAGGATTTTTCTCTTTTATAACCCTAACCCTAACCCCCCTAAATGTGTATTATTTTGTGAATTCTGATTAGAGAAATGTGGATAATATATACAGAGAATTAGTCTAAATTACAAAAAACAATCTGTCTCCACTGTGTCAAATATTTTCTATTAGGAAAGTGAGTCATTGCTTCCTTTGAAACTAATTTCAGATAGAGAAAATGTCAGGGGATCACCAATGTCAGTAGGATTGATTTTCTGGAGACTATGAATATCAGTACAAAATATGATGACAGTGAATTTAATAGTTGTTGAAAAATTCTAGTCTGGACCAAAGTGGTGTACCGACCAGCCAACAGATCAACATTGAGCTGCTAGTGTGGCTAAAAATAAATTAAAGAACCCCTCCAGCTTTTCTCATAAAGTACTTCTGTCAGTTTTTATCTGATTTCTCAACTTTTAAAAAGCATGCTCTCCTTTGATGTACTCTAGCAGACAACAGAAAGACATGTTTGACTGATGAAAGGCCTACAAGCTGCTACCGTCTTTATTGCGCTTCTCACAACAGAACATAATTCAGCCAGACAGCTCCATTTCAACAGCTATGTCAACTTTATTGCAGCTCAGTGTCCCTGCAGTTATGACAATCTCTGCTGCCATTATTAATCTGCTCGTTCCCCACTGACATTTGCTCTTGTGTTTGTAACATAATTCAGCTGTTGACTGGATGTGAGGTCTTTTGTGCTCTGCTGAAAACACATGAACTGTAAACTCTGCTCATAAGCTGTTGCACTCCAGACTGCAGCAGGAGACTTTCATATGAGTTTGGTGTCTGTAAATGAGGGTTTTACTTGACTGCTTATGATATTATACTGTAGACTTCTCAGAGCATCTCCCCATTGATTGAGTATCCAACTTGATCTAAGTCTGCATGTGATTAAAGGGACAGCCATGTGGAGTGAAAACAATACAGCAAAGTCACTCTAGGCAACATTGTCAGGGGGAAATAAACGATTATCACACTTAAAAAGTGTGGCTCTGTTTGTCTGAATTAGTTGGTGTTACACTTCTCCCTAACATGCTCACAACAACAAAGCTAACATGCTGATATTTAGCAGGTGTGAAGTTTACCATGTTGACCCTTTAGTGTGTAAGCATGCTAGCATTTTCTAAATAGAAGTACAGCTGAGGCCGATGGAAATGTAATTTGTTTTGTACATTAAAAGGAAAAGCAAGACACATTTCATGACAATCCCTCCGGTAGACCACCATTGCTAACCCTAAAGCTAGGTGGGAGAAAACCATGAGACAGCGAAGATTAGCTGAAGTCCCTTAGCCAGAGGAAATGTCTTGCACAGGCTCTTTGTTTTATTGACAAGCGTTCATTGATCATTAAATATTATAATGGGAGATTATGGAAATGTCATCAATATTGAAGTTTTATTTCATGTATTTGATTATACCTATACAGATTGTTGTACAGAATTCAGAAAGGAATTGATGACTTAAATGTTTTTTTTTAATTAATTTTATTTGGAGAAAATGCCCTATGCAAGATAATAAATATAATAATATACATTTTAATGCAATGTGACTTTCTTAATATATTTATGCAATGCATTTGTAATTCAGCCAATAAAACCACAGCTCTACAGTAAGGCTTAATTACACTCTGTGCATAAGACTTTCATAATGCCCTTGCAACATTATAAATCCCATCTTAACAGCACCACAACTTCACTGACCGCACTCGTGATAAAACCACATTTTTTAAGTGCTGTTCCTGACTGAAAACTACATTTTAAAATATATTTTTTAATTCTACAGAGGCTGTCTTTATCCAGTCCAAACCTTCAGCCACAACAGATCAATAGGCCTGTAGACAAGTCAGGACACCATACAAAGTATTATAGGAAACCATCAGGAAAAGCTTCCTCTGATCGCATTAAGAGGAGGAGTGTAACGTGACAGGAAAAAAAGAATCGTATGAGTTGTTCTTCATAGACCATGTACATAATATTTTCTAGTAAAGTTTGTTCAATAACAAAATGAGATTGTTTAGGAAAGCCCCAGAAGAAGATTCCCAGAATACACAGCACCATCCCTTTAACTTCAGCCAACTTTAACCTTAATGAAAAATTACTAAATTGAGTGAAATAAAGCTCTGAAGTGATAAGTCGAGGCCCTGGTAGGATCGTGGGTAGTGAGAGTTGAACTCTCAGCTGGCTTGGCCTTGGACTTGGCAGCAGATGGTCTCCCTCTCAGAGTCGGGTGTCAGCTGTTCACATGAGCACAGGTTGGACGCTGAGTCCTACCCACAGCTCACAAAGGGAAGCACACAGTCACACAAACTCCTGACAGCTCGCTCCCTTTTGGGTTCACTGGAATTTGACAAACTTAAGATTTGTCACTGAAGATACTTTTGTTTTTCTGTTAATGCTCACATTTCCTCTGTGAAGATATGTCTCATTCCAGGTAGGCTGCAAAAATATTATTTATTCATTTCATGCATTCATTTGTCAGAGATTTATCACTGTTGTTTATTGCTGATATCACTCACATATTTTGTTAGGAAATTTTTTGATTTTGTAGATGATGACAATCACTTATTGCAGGATGAGGCTACAAAATGTTTTCATGAAGTGGAATTTCACAAAACATACCAAACCAATAAAAAGGGGGTTATTTCAGCTTTTCATCCTTCACAGAGCTTTAATTTGTGTTTTACCAGGGACCTGTTAGAACGTGGGAGTGTTTCTGTGTTTTATGCTCACCTTTACGAGAGGACATGAACAGACAGGAGGATCACTCAACTGCATAAGCTCTTCTAATTCCATTTGCTGACCGTGAGACCTGCCTGAACTGCTTAATAGGTCCTCTCAGTAATACACACTGTAGTTATACAGCTGTACCCTGACCCGGTATAAGAGGAGTGAGCAAACATGCCTTCACACAGTTAGATTTTTAGTCTCCTTGATTTGAAAAATAAAATATATTTTAAAATAAATTATGAAAGGCAAATATTGTACTTTTTACAACACAACATTTATTTGATCGTTTTAGTAACTAGTTATTTTGCAGATTCAGATTAATAATACAAAACATAATGCACAAATAAATTATGATGGTATATATGATAAAATAAGACTTTCACGAGATACCCAGAAGTATATAAAGTAATTAAAATGACCTCCATCTTGTGATGCATCAGTAATTATAATCTGAAATAGGCCAATCTGCATAATGATTACTTTTACTTTTGGTAGGTACTATATTTTTATGTTTGATGGTTTGATGACTTAAATAACATTTTGAATGCAGGTCTTAGTATTCCCTCACTGAGGTGTTGCTACTTTTACATAAGCAAGAGATCTAAGTACTTCTTCCACTGCTTACTTTCTTAATTGGGTGTTAGAACAGCTTGAATTATTGTTGAGCTGTTTGTTTTTGTTGCATTGTTAAGTAAACAGAGTACATAACCACATGCTCAGAACAAAAAGCCTGTATGAAGGTGGCAACAAGCCACCAAGTCATTTCCTGGTCTGTATCCTGTTCTTGAACAAAAGAAACCAGGAAAGAGAGACGTTGAGCTCAGAGGGGATCCCCAGTTTCCTTCTCTGGTTCCTGATTAGTGATTTGAACATATCCTCTCCTAAATCCGCTTAAATAACAACATTTAAAAGTGTAATGGTGTCTCAAATGGAATAAAAGTCATTTTAAAGGTTTCCTTCCCAGGACGGTTATAAGACTTGATGATTATTAACTCAAATTTAGCATCCTGGATAAAAACAAAGGAGAGCTGACATTATGTTGAATTACATTATGAAGCTGAAAACACTCTCCTCTTTTTGCAGGTGCACAACAGGAAATAGTTTCGTACAAGTTCTTCGTTCAGGAACTTCCTCTTTCCCTGGACGCCACATGCAGGACGTTGCAGTTTCCTCCCTTCAATGAACCAAGCGGACCAGCAGCACAGCAAGAGAAATAATAACCCTCCAAGATGGCAGTCACTTCACTCTATGTTACAGAGGAACCAGGAGCTGGCTTAGCTGAGGTGGACATATGTATGCTTGAGATTAATATCAAGTATGAAGTCATCCCATCTGTTATCTGCTCAGTTTGCCTCTCATTCGGCCTCATCTACATCTTTTTTGGTATGTATTCATGACACCAGAGCTAATAGTAAATGTGGCACGCTTAGGGTAGGCCACTGTTTCAACACGCCAATGCTGTTGCTGTTTTCATTCTCTAAATGTTTCATTAGCTCACCTGACGACTTAAACCCACAGTGGCAGGTGTCTGGAAGCTGCCAGGGGTTTAGAGTGGATGAGCACAAAGCTGGAGGAGGCAGATGGGAAGTCCTGCGCCTGAATTTGACACAGGCAGCATTAATAAAGTGCCACCTGTTGCACTGTCTGACATCTCACTGGTTTCACAGTGTTAAACCTGAGAAAAGCTTGTGTGAGTGCTGACAGTTAAGTTGGCATTGTAAGTATTTTTACAATGTCTGTGTTCCAGGTCACAGCAGTTTGTAGAGCTGTATGTTGAGTGAAATGCTGTGAGGGAGATTTACCACATAAACAAAGCATTATTTCTGTCTCTGTTTTGACTGAGAAAATATGTGGACACAAATCCAATAAACACAAACTTGTGTTGAGCGTGATTAGGATCACTGTGTCCTGTTGACCTCATCCCTAAAACATGTGACATCACTCCAAATACTATATTCCTAAATTTCATAAACACCACAACACTGTGATGTTTATTATTGAATTTTATTTACATTTTATTTAAAAAATAGCAATGAAAAAGAGATGTGCAATTTATGTAGATTTCAGTGTCTTAAATGATCTAGAGTAAGAATGATTTAAAAAGGATGATGTAGCCTAGAGTCTGTCTGACATTCATACAAGACAAAATGATGATTGTGATTGTTCTTCTCTCCATAGTTTTTTCATTTTAATTCAAAAAAGAGAAAGAGAAATGGAAAATAGTAAAACTGGAAAGCATGCAAGATTAAACAAACACTGCAACATTCTGAGAGTAATCAAAAGCAAAGAAATTACATTCCTTTTTTTAATACAAATGTAATGTGGTTAAAATAGGGAGGAATGATTGCAAACAACACGTTGCACTGATCCAGTGGTCTGTATGCTTTAATAGGCAGGAAGTGACTTTATTTTGAGGGCAGAGATGTGATTGTGTTTTGCACTTTGTATGTGAGAGACAGGATTTTGTGTTTAGAAGCAATAATTAGTAAGTCAGTTTGGCTCTCTTTATTAAGCTCTAACTGAGAGCTTTTGTAAATTCCTGTGATTCCTTTTTGGATTTGCACACATGGATGAGTAGATGGTACAGTCTAACCTTGTTTTTTCTTCTACTTTTCAGGATACCGCTGCTTCAAGATGGTCATGTTCTTCTCTGGCTTCATGTTTAGCTCTGCAGCTGTACTCCTGTTGTACAACAAGGAACCTAGCTTGGACGTCCAGCTGGGGACAGAGACAAAGGCAGGGATTGGCCTGGCTGTGGGTGTGCTCTGCGGGCTCATGACCATGCTGGTGTCCACTATAGGACTCCTCCTCAGCGGCCTGCAGCTGGGGAGCCTGCTCTCCCTCGCCATCTTGGTGGTAGTGGGACAGTTTCACTGCCTCTCTCCAGTGTGGGTGCCTCTCAGTGCCATTCTGGCTGCCAGTATTGTCACTGCTGTCTTCACACTTCAGTGGCAGAAACTGTTCACCATCGTCTACACATCTGTGTTTGGAGCGACCATTGTGATGCTGTGTGTGGATAACCTGGTGGGGACATTCATGCTGCCAGATCAGGTGTATGATATGCTTTGTCAAGTTGCCCCACATCCACTCTGCTGGTTTAACTGGGTGATCACTGGGATATGGCCTGTTATGAGTCTGATAGGAGTGCTGGTGCAATGGAGGTTTACTGCCAAAGGAGTATTACACACAGAAGGTAAGTTTAATTCAATCTCACCTACTGATGCAGTCTACTACATGCTCATGATTAAATGTTTTCCCCCTTCCCTTTGGATGCTTCCCAGCTGCACACAAAAAACAGAAGAAACATGCCAAGAAGCACAAATATAGAGAGTCCAGGAGAAGACCTCCACCACACCGTCGGCGCAGGCCTCCACCGCTGAAACGCTACGCTGGGGACGTCCTGGCGCCGGTCAGTGGCTGAGATTAATCCAGCATGAGCTTTTCATTCACATGACAATAAATGTTTTCAATTTCCAGTGGTGGTAGAAGTATTCAGATACTTTACTTAAATATTCTATTATATATGTATATATAAAGTATATATATATCTATATCAATACACACACACACACTAGCACCAACATCTCAGACCAAAACAAATCAGCACGTCTGGAACGCACAGACATCACCAGACGCTGGGTTTCACCCCTGGTGATGCTCTGCCAGGCCTCTACTGCAGCTGTCTTCACTTCCTGCTTGTTCTTGGGGCATTTTCCCTCAGTTTTGACTTCATCAAGTGAAATGCATGCTCGATCGGATTCAGGTCAGGTGATTGACTTGGCCATTGCATAACGTTCCACTTATTTGCCTTGAAAAACTCTTTGGTTGCTTTCGCAGTATGCTTTGGGTCATTGTCCATCTGCACTGTGAAGCTCCGTCCAATGAGTTCTGAAGCATTTGACTGAATATGAGCAGATGACATTGCTGGAAACACTTGAGAATTTATCCTGCTGCTTTTGTCAGCAGTCACATCATCAATAAATACAAGGGAAGCAGTTCCATTGGCAGCCATACATGCCCACGCCATGACACTGTCACCACCATGCTTCACTGATGAGGTGCTATGTTTTGGATCATGAGCAGTTCCTTTCCTTCTCCATACTCTTCTCTTCCCATCACT
>JAVQJD010026175.1:0-10078 GCA_036023655.1 Nannoperca australis | reverse complement strand
CAGGGTTTCATACAAAGCTGATGGACAAAATGTCAAACTAACATGAGAGTAGAACTGAGGCAGTTTTCCTCCTGAAACACCACAAAGTCCAGAGTTCATGTTCAGTCTCTGTCCACTTTGTACGTGTTGACATGCAGATTCTCTCTCATCATATTGAACTTATCCCTTGTTTTGTAATTTAATGATATAAGAACAAACATTCCCACTATTTAATGTTAGTTTCAAGTGCGAGTCTCTACAGACTGAACTCAGTTTGACCCTTGACCTCTTGAGAAATGTGGGGAAGGGGATTTAAAGAGGATGTGAAGCTGTAACAGTGTCATGTAACATGACTGCAGTCCATTTATGTAATTATGTGGTAGAAACTTTAACCATGTTTGAACAAACTTCTAAAATTACTCAAAAGAGAAAGAAATGTTCAAATTAAATGAAGTTTATCAGAGAGGTTTCTCACAAAAGACGCAGCGGCTCCTCAACAGTGCCTAAATCTTTATTTTTCAGTAAGCTACATTTTTATCTCCAAATTAGACAGTTTTACATCATGACACAGAGTAACTTAAATGATCTATAGCCGACATGTACGCTTGATTCCAGTCTCATGGAAGAATAGACCCAAACAAAACTAAACAGAAAGGAACAAAACCAGAAGAGCCCTCTTGAACGCAACCTCCGCTCCACATCTGTTAAAGGTGTCGTTAGGCAGAGTTATCTGTCCAAACCCCAACGCCATGGAGCCGTCGATTGTCCACAGCCGTTAGCGTAGCATGGTGTTAATGAGTTGAACAAAGTGAGTTGATGAAGACGTCCAGTCTTGTTCCAGTCGGTCGGTGTGCATTCCTTATTATATCTCTGAAAATAAAAACAACCACAAGGGCGTCCATTTTTACCACAAGATGCAACCCTCGAGGATACAAAACAAACAAACAAACAATGGCACTGTCAGAACGGGCGATAAGGGAAGGAGGCGGCTGAGAGCTGATATGAGGTGTGACGCTCCGCGTACAAGTCCACGAGAAAACGGAGCTCCTCAAAACGCCACAAGGCGAGCGTCTGTTAATGCCGGCGACACAGGAGAGGCGTGCAGAACCCGCGGTGCCATCCAGCCGGAGGTACAGCACTTCAGAAACACTTCTCTGGGTGGGACATTTACTTCTTCTGCACATGCACACATTCACAGTTCAGGGGTGCCCAGTTTGTAATCAGCGTCTGTGTTTTACGTCTCAAAGTTCAGGAGGTCAAACGTGCCTCCACCTCGGCACGGATCCACCGCGAGCTGCGCCGCACGGAGACTGCTCCTACAGTCAGTGGTGTCACATTGTAGACTGTCCAAGAAGAAAAGCACATCTTCAAATAAAATGAGAATAAAGAAAGAAGCGCTCAGCTATGTACAGGTCAAACTGCCCAGTCGAGACAGAGACAACAGTTGTGTGATGGCACAGTTCATTGGTTGTCACATGAAGATGCAGTCCACATGTGATCGAATGGTTTAAACCCACAGCTCAACCTGCGCATGTTACTGCACGTGCCTGAAAACTCGCTCTGCAACACGCTGGAAAACAAATGTGGTTCCAGTTCTGTCGCAAACTCCCCCCAAAACAAAACCACACAACAAAACAATAAAAAGCCCAAAAAGAAAAGGATTTGTACATTTATTTCTCAGGAGAGGACGTCATGAAAGCTGAGGAACACGAACAACAAACCAACAGATAAATCAGAGGGAACCACACTGAGCAGGTGGATGTGTCGACACTCGGGCGAGGAACCATCTGCTCCACCTGCCGCACTTTGATTTCCCAGAGAGCCTCTGGGCGTCGGCGTGTACGACCCAACTTCGGAGCGAAGTCCCGCACAATTATCTGCTGTCCTGCTTTCTAGGTTTTTATCCGTCCGTCTGAAAAGCTGAAACAACTTCCTGTGGTTTTCTGTCCATACGAGAAACCCAACATGTCCGCCGTGCAGACGTTCACACCAAACTGTGTTTCACTCACCAGGAACCAAAACATTTATAATAATAACAGAGAAAACCAGCACTGACATCCATTTGATCCTACCAGCAGCTCTAAAACACACCAATCAACACAATCTTGTTGCTTTTAGAGTTTTCTGTCAAAAAATAAACCACAAATAGTTTGTTTTACATTTATGTTTGTATTTATGAAGCAAACAAGACATATGATCTGCAGAGGTGTTGGCAGACGTCTTTAGCGCTAAGCTAAGCTAACTACACCCGACTCCAGCTCTGGCCCCAAACGTTCAGCTACTCCTTCAGTGACATCGCTCAGACTTCACCACCCAGTGCAGTAAAAGATACTCGTTCTTCTTGAAACATGGACAGAAAACCACAAAAGTTAAGTTTCAAAGCTTTCAGCAAAAACCCACAACAGGAACCTGCGATGGGGAAACATTATGGAGCCCAGATTCATCTGAGAGGCAGAGATCTCCGTGGTCCCGTTACATACTGTCTCGCCGTGCAGTCTGATTATACATGTGTCCGTCATCATGGTCGACTGATGGCGAGTGTTAGTGTCACGGTTTCCCCCTGAACTCACCACGAGTCTGTTGGAGAACATTATCTTCCCAATCATTACAGTATTTAATGTAACTGCTGCTGCAGTGGCGACTAAACACCCGACGTGTAGTGTCGTTTGGTTTTCTTTTGCCCAACAGCTTCAGTATCGAAACTTCCTTCTGCTCAGAAACGATAAACAAAAGCAAAACGTCTGGAAAAAAGAAACTCCAGTGTAAACAATCAAAGAAAAGAGCTTTCAAGAGGCCGTTGGTGGACACGCAGCTGTGAGGGTCGTTCATGAGATGCTCGTCAGTACCACAGGCTCCTTCCAATTAGTGCACAGTGGGGGGGGACGACACACACACACACATCTGTACACCCAGGTGCCTCCGACCACAGGTACGAAGAGTGGAATGAAAAGACAAGAAAGAAAAACAAAAGTACAATCAGACAACCTGCCGAGCGAAACTCTGCACAAACTAACGAGCCAAAAAATAGTTCCCGAAAACACGACATTAACTTTTTTTTTTTTTAGATCCTACATCCAGCTCCAAAGCAACATTAACAGTTCAACAATATATTTTTATAATCATTTTAAGGTACCTCTTATATTTTCTGAGTATTTACAACTGTACAAGCAAAGCACACACCTCAAAGTGCACAGGTTTAATACAGTATTGACTAGTTTTGCATTTACAAGGTTTATATTTTCCCCCCAAAACAAAAAAACCTGAAACAATTAAAGAAACAAAACCATCAAAATGATTCTTTTTTGTACATTTTACAGAAAATAAAGAAATAAAAAGCTGCTAGGTTTCTCTCTCGGTAAGACTTGTGACGTCTCGCACGACTAAATATTCTCCACGAGTCGCTCTTTAACATTTCGGGGATTTGTTTGTGTGAAAAGAAATAAACTCTATGCTTGTCTCGTATAAAAGTTAAGGCAAAGTCATTTTTCAAGTTTAAATAAAATTCAAGTTTCTCGAACACTGGATGGAAATTCTTTTACATTTTGCTTTTATATATGTATATATAATATATACACACATATGTATATATAATATATATGTATATATGTGTGTGTAGAGACCTCGATGCATCTCTATTGTTTTTTCTTCTCCCTAAAAAGAAAACTTTACGATATTTCTCCTGGAATAAACAGCATTGGTTTATAAATAAGTGGATATGGTAACATTTTCATCTCTTACCATTTCCACTAATGAGAAGAACATGAAAACAAATTATAATAATCATCAACCATCCAAGTGCATCTCAGTCCTTCAAAAAGAAAAAAAGAAAAATCCAAAATATATATCTATATATATATTTTTGTTTTTTAGCAAACTCAAGATTTAGCGTCCAAATCAACAGCCGCTGCTCAGTGGGATTACCCAGAATGCTTCTTGTTGCAGGAAGACTTCGGCGAGACATGCAAGGTCCCACGTCGTGTAGGTTTGCGTCCCCCCCCCCCACCACCACCACACACACACACACACTAAGTCGATTTTGTGTAGTGCAGTGTTGTTGTTTTGCATCTGAGATGAAGTTTTTAGAAGATGAACCGGAGCACACGTCCCCAAAAAATTGTTTTATCACTCGGCTGTCGTTTCAGAACTCGTAGCCAATCACTTCCACCACGCGGGCAGTTTAAACCATTTATCAATCAATAGAGGAGAACAGCCGGTCATCTCCCACCCGGAGCTTCTGCGCGTCGTCCACAGGGTTTTGGGTCCGGTGGATCTCCAGTTGTTGCAGGAAGAACCGAAGACAAACGACTCGTCGACATATTCAGCCATGATTTTGGGGGGAAATCAATTCTTGTTTCCACCGTCGTCGACTTCCTGCAACAAGTCGACATCTGCTAATAAAGACGTCCGACACCAGCGGTGAGAGCCGGTCAGTGGACGCTGGACGGGACGGGAGGATTACGGATGAGAAGCTTTGGTACCAATGAGTCTTTTAAAAATAAAGGATCGAACCTGGAGTTTCTCTTTAAAGTCCCGTTACGCCTGAACTACACACCGTGTGCTTTAAATGTTTCCCGGGAACGCAGGAAGCAGGGCCGCGTGCTCCGGTCCATCTGTCGTCTTCGACAAACCGTTTTAAATTCAGGACAAACGTGAAAGACAGGAAACCGACCGGGGAGCATGCTGCCAGAAAAACAAACAAACAAACAAACAACAACAACGCCACAAACGACCCCGTGGCGACGGCTCGACGCTGCGGTGGACAAAAGTTTGTTTCAACGCCGCTCACGTGAGCCCGAACGACTCCCAACTAAACCTCTTTCACACGCCAACACGGCAAACTACATTCAACCCCCCCGTCATCATCTACCCTCCTCTGTTCAGTTCAAACGTCTCACTTTCCATATTCATCAGTTTAAGCAGCACCGGAATCCAAACGAGCATCGACTCCTCCTGCAACACGATTAACATCCGGATCTAAAGCGTCACACGCGGGACGACCGGGACGCCGCCGGGACGCCGCTGCTTCAGTTCCACCACAAGAACAAAAAAACTAAACGATGGGGTTGCATTTGACTTTAAGGGTGGATGTTCTCCTTTTCACCGCTCAGGTAGGATCATCTCAAACACAAAGAAAGTAAACGTAGTTCTGTCAGATGAGTCCAGGATCCGACGCCGAGCTGCTCGCCGCTCTGAACCAGAACTCTGACGAGTCGCCTCAGATCTTCACAACAACGCGACAGGAAGTTCTCTGAATGGTAGCTAGTGTTCACCGTTTCATCACCTCCAGATCCACCAGAGCTGCTTCACAACTGGACTTTTAGGTTTGTCGTCCTCGCTCCTCCCAGTGTGCGCTGTAACTATTCCACAGGTTTAAATGACAGGGAACACGAGGAGAGAGGAGAAGCTTGTTCTGCTGCTACACGATGCCAAGAAGACGTAGGGGACGCACCGTAACCTCCTTTCAAAGAGTCCTAAAAACAGCAGCCGTTAGACACAAGCTACGCAATGTAGCTAGCAAGTTAGCAGTGTTACAACAACCGAACAGCAGAGGAAGAAGACGATTAGCAGCAGCACTGAGCTGCTGAAAGAAGAAACACCAGCAGCGCACGAGGCACCTGGTGGAAGGAAATCTGCAAGACACTGTAAACCAAAGCAGCCGAGCCATTTACACGTTCAGGCTTGCATATGGAGGTGAAGACGTACATATCTGCTAATTATGAGCCATAATTAAGCTACATAAAGACACGCAAACTTACAACCAGGTGGATTCACACACACACACACACACACACACACACAAAGTTAACCCACGCCTGCGTAATGCGAAGAGAGAAAAGAGAAAAGCAAATAAATAAAGAAGGAACGGCCGGTGCTCTACGTGCACAGTAAAGTGCTGTTTGTCTGAAAGCCCTGATCCACAACAGGAGCCTCTGTGCTCGTGTGTGTCGGGGGATTCTGGGATATAAGTATTGAGTAGCCCTGACTTATATTTCCTTTCTTTTTTTAAACGCACCTGTGGGGTGTGTGTGTGTGTGTGTGTGTGTGTGGGGTGGGCACTCTGGGAGTCGCCCTACTGCGGGGACTTGGGCGGGGTGTGGTGGGGATCTTTGCTTGGGGTTTTCCCTGGGTGTGGGGGCGGGGAGGCCCACCGCCCGGCCGGCCTTCGGGCCTCCCTCGGGGGTCTGCCCGGAGTGACGGCCGCCGAGCCCGGTTTGGAGGAGGGGGGGTGTGTCTCTCTGGCCTTGGCCTCTCCTGCGAGGGGGGAGGCGTCGGGGCACTTCCTCTCCTCGCCTGCGGGGGAAGCGCAGGCTGGCTTGGCTTCCTTGGATGTCGGGGGAGGCTGTAATGTCGGCGCGTCCTTCACCCGCTGGCAGATCTCAGCGTAGGAGGGCTTCCTGAGCTCCTGGCGGGAAAACAACAACAACAACAACAACAACAACATTAAAGTCTTCAAGCTCATGTTTGACCTCATCCTGCAGCACTTTGGGGATTTCTTCTTCTGGGGATTACAGGAGGCTGAGGGAGGAAAGATCACTACTGACCGTGGCAGCACCGTTGACTTGCACCGATTTGCTCGCAGTGGACAGAGTGCCGGGAACTCGCTCCACAGACTGCACCTCCTTCGGCTTCACCTCCGTCACCTTCACCTCCCTGAAGTAGATGAAGGAAAGGGTGAACAAAACACAACAGGAAGTTAATGTGAGCAGTGGGTAACAACATGCTAATAACAGTGACTATCATCAAGTACATGTGAAGGAACTGCAGCCGCTTACGCTGCTGGGAGGGAGGGGGCGGGACTGTGTGGCTGGCTGGCGGCTGGGGTCAGGACCGGGGCGGGGGTGGAGGCCGGGGTGGTCGGCGAGGGCTGGAAGCTTGTTGGCATCGGGGAGGTGGAGGACCGAGGAGGCTCTTTGGGGCCCGCCGGAGGGAGCGCTCCCCCAGAGCTGGAGTCAGCACTTACATTCTGCAACCAACACAAACAGGAGGAGATCAACGGGAGCGTTCTGTCCGACACGAATGCTGAAGGAAAGCAGCATCTTCTGTCTCGTGCAGCAGCGGTGAACCCTGAGACACAACATCTGATGGTGGCCGCTTCAACTAAAAGATGAAACGCGTCAAGGCTGCTACTAATACTGACTTTTCTTACCAAATGTAGCCCTGAACCTGCGACGTACAGTGAACCAGCTGGGACCCGTCTACGTCATGAAAACACACCTACAGTCGTTGCTATCTCACACGTTTTTATATATTTTCTTGGAGAGACGCTTCCAGCAGAATAAGAGGGTGGAGTTAGACTTTAAATCTGCCTGATATTAAGTCAAACATCGCTTCTGACGTCAGCGGAGGTGCCGTTTATTATTTCAGGCGAGATGCCGACACGTTTGAACACTGTGGGAAACCCAGAAGCTACAACTATTGTTATTTTAGCACATTTTCTGCCAGTGGAAGATAGTACTGTGAGAAAAGTTACTTTTAAAAAGATCAAACTTGAACGTTTCTGCCTGCTTCTGTACTCAACAGCAGAAACTGATCACGCCGATCATGTGTTTACTTTAAGAAACCAGATGAAACGCAGGATGCAACATGAGGATAAGAGACACGCAGGCAGCTCAGCTGGTCGTTACCGCAGCAGCTCGGGTTCAGACTTCCTATCAATTAAAGCGGAGCATCAACCGGAGTCTTACCCGTTCCTTGGCGGCCCCGACCACCACGCTGCTGGCCAGCCGGTTGTCGAACACGTCGTCCGTCTTGAGCTGGCCGGCTGCTCCGGGAAGGGGGGGGAAGCTGGAGAGACCCAGCTCGAAGCTCGGGGACGGGGGTTTGGGAGGAGGCGGCGGCGACTGAGGCGTCACTCTCTACAAGACGGCAGCAAACAACAGAGTCAAGGGGACGGAAAAGAAGCGTCTGAACTTTATAACCAGTATCTCGAGGGGAAAAAACACAGAAAAAAAAACTTACTGTAAACTTTTCGTCCCTCTTTTTCCTAGAAGCAGAAACATTTTTCCTTTAAGAAAGAGAACACTTGAATTTACAAACATCCAGTCTGACCTGCACAGCGTGAAAGAGAAGCTCTCCTCAACACTTCCTTCCACTTAACGGCTTCAGGTGATGTCTTACGTCCACCTACACTCACCTCAGCTAATGCTTGTCAACGGGTTTATTATAAAGAAGACGGGAGACACTGAAATATAAATGAAGCTGTACTTCATCCCGTTGAATCTCTACATTATGTTTCATTTATCTTTGTATATATTAATATTTATGGTAAAAAATAAATGTATTCCTGTGATTTAACATTTTCTCATCAGCCTGGAAACAGACTTTCAGAACCCGACTTTAAGGACAGGGTGGAGCCACAGCAGAGTTTCGTGGCAGTGAACAGTGTGTGTGCACCGGAGCAGTGGCGTACCTTCCTCTGCCGATACCCAGGGAGTAGTCGGCGCTCGAGGGCTCGGTCACTCGCCCCGTGCCCACGGCGTCCCTGCGGGGGAAGGCTGCGGTGGAGGGTAACCTGGTTCTGGGCTGGCTGGTGGGGAGTCGCGTCGGCGGACTGCTGCGGACGCCGTTGAGCCGCTCGCTGGGGAAGCTGGGAAACAGGCCCGGGTTGTCCAGAAGCCCGGTGCTGCGGTCCGCTGTGGGGATGGTCGGCCTCAAGTGAGGTTTACTGTGATTCCTGCAGGAAACAGGAAGTGCGGCGTGAACAACGACAGCAATAAGATGCATTTTCTGATGTCGACAGATTATCAGATTAGAAAACAAGCGTGCAGTTTGCATCCATTTCTAAACGAGGAAACTTAATTGGATTTATAAAGACATTTAATCACATTCAGGAATTTGGGTTTAAATGATACAATGACAGATTCAGGGAGGTTCACAACTTGTATTAGATTTCCACGCTCTTGCTTTGGTCCTGGTCCAAACCCAAACAACAGCTTCCTGAACACACATCTCATTATTCAGATGCCTGTTTTTGTCCTTTATACACACCTGTTCCTGGGCGAGTAGTGTCTGACCGTGAGGGGGGACGTCGCTGGTTTGAAACTGTGTGATGTGGTAAATCCGTTGATGAACTGGTTGTTGTGAAATGGTGAAACCTGGTAAACAGAAAACACACCCATCATCAGCTGCAGGAACAGGAAGTCAACCAAATACAGAGCGTCTGCAGTGACACGCGAGTGCAGGAGGAGCATTTTAAAAAGATCCTAATTGTTTACATTATATTTCATTTAAAAAAGACCAAATTATTAATTACACACACAATCTAAATTAAATCAAAACATGTTTGGAATATAAACACAAATTCAAGCACTTTCAAGGTACCTAGATCAAATATTTTAGATATCGAAGCCTTTTAACATCATTTTTTGTCGTTATATTCAATATTCGAGCATATTCCTAACCTTGAAAACATAAAATTACAAACCCTGAAACACAGGACAAACGTTTCACTGCTGCTTTGTTTGTCTTAACGTCTGGTTGTTAAATAAAAAGGCAAAAAAATGAACCTTTAAATGTAGATAATTTACCATTTTAAATACCACACACTCCAAACTACACTCCTCTTTTCCCAAAGTCTTACCAGCGCGGGGTCGATGAAGCTGTGTGTGGCGGACCAGGCCTGCGGCGTGATGAGGCTGTACAAGGGGAACTGCTGCTGGGGGCTGTAAACCGGCGGGATGTAGTAGGACGTGTAGCGCTGCTGGGCGTACGGGTTCACCTCCACCGGCCGGTAACCGTTCTTTGGCATGAAAGTGTTGATAGCGATTGCCTTCGCTTTTATCCTCGCCTGGGAGAGAGAGGGGGAGAGAGAGAGAGGGAGGGGGGAGAGAGACAGAGAGAGAGAGAGAGAGAGACAGACAGAGAGACAGAGAGAGAGAGAGACACAGAGAGAGACAGAGAGAGAGACAGAGAGAGACAGAGAGAGAGACAGAGAGAGAGAGAGACAGAGAGAGAGAGACAGACAGAGAGAGAGAGAGACAGAGAGAGAGAGACAGAGAGAGAGAGACAGAGACAGAGACAGAGAGAGAGAGACAGAGACAGAGACAGAGACAGAGACAGAGACAGGGAGAGAGAGAGAGAGACAGAGAGAGAGAGAGAG
>JAVQJD010026167.1:0-41833 GCA_036023655.1 Nannoperca australis | reverse complement strand
CCACCCAGAGACAGAGAGAGAGAGAGAGAGAGAGAGAGAGAGAGAGAGGTAGGTGAGCAGGCAATGGAGGATTTCACTTACAGTAAAACAAGCCATTTCACGTACATCAGAGACCACAGGAGCAGGGCAGGGCTGAGTGCCCTCACTACCTCATCCCCTGAAACATTATCCATCCATCTATCCCAGCTAGCAGGCAGCAGCAGCAGAGGGCTGTCCATGCATTTCAACCAATTCTCTAATCTCTCCCACTACACCCAAAAGGTCCAGGGCACGGGGTGAAACGGTCATCAGCAGAGCTAATACTGCTATCCCACAAACATGTGAGGCCCGCTAACCCACTCACTGCAGCTATCCCGTGTCATTTAGAGTTAACGCTGTGCAAAGCTTGCAAGAGCATGACTCATCTGTAGAGCACCAAGTGCGCACGGAGCAGGAAAATAACTTCCCAACAAAGATCAAAAAGCAATCAGAGAGAAATTACATGTCACAGTTGGGGGAGGGATGTTATTGCTCCGAGTGGTCTGGTGGAACGTGACTTCGACCAAAAATTCCAGCATGTGCGTTTAGGAAAAATGTCTTAAGCCCTTGCTCCTCCATTAGCGAAAGGTAGCCCTTACAAGAAAAAGCAAACGCATCAAAAAGACAGTGAGCTCCCTCTGCTGTGAAGCGATCAGTGTGGAAAATCTAAAACCAACTAGTGTTAAATTGCAGGCCCTTTGGCCAAACAAGACCTTAATCTAGTGTTCAATAAATATTGTAAAGGGATATTACTTTCTAAATATTATACATTTACAGAAAGTGGCGACTGAGGGGTTGCAGTTCAGGCATTTTGAATGTGGAGTTTTATTGCCCGATGCCCTGGTGGTGGGGAAGTGAGGGGAAGCGTTTACTGGCTTTTAAAGTAGAGCTTTCAAAAAGGGAGACAAGTGTGCAAAGACAGAAATTGGGATGAGATACACAAATAAAAGGGACCTTATAATGGGTTACATTTTTCATTAGATTATGAATCAGTTCTGATCATGAAAGCTTAATGCACTGGGTGCGGTGCATCTCACCTGTTTTCTTTCCATTACCATACTAATCCTCCCTCGCCACACCCCCTCTGTCTGCTTATCTACACCGCTTTACTATCCATCCTTCACTGGCCCCTCTCTTTGTACTGTACTAAGTTCTCTTAACCAGACAATAGACAAAAATCAACCCCGGTATAAGTGTCCTTGTGTGAAATGGTTCTCTCTACCTGTCTCTCCATTTTCCCTTTCCATCTGTCTGTCCCTGTTTGTTTGTCTATCTGGCGGTTTCTCCGATAGCCTGAAGGTGAAGGAGGAGGTCAGTGGTAAGGTCTCAGTTGGTCTGGCAGCAGACGCCCTTATTGGCTGAGTTTTGAGTGGGCTCAACCGTGATGGGCACTACGTTGGAGGCTGGTGAGAAGTCTGAGTCGCTTCGCCCTGACATCTGCCTCTGTGACACGATGTTGTAGATGGCTGTGATGGGAGAGAAGGGTGAAAGGAAATGAGTTTATGTGTAGATGCCTATAAATCCAGCCAACAGTGGGACATATTGTGATAAGGACAAACAGCATGGCAAAACTGAACAACAACTGTTCTATCCAGACTCCTGGCAGCAGCCAAGGATTCTTTCCATCCTAAACTGGCATCGTTGTGTCATGTGGCAGCACCAAGTCCCATTGCAGGCATTCCCCAATGCTACGAGATGCAATACATTTTACATTAAAATTGCAATACCTAAATAAATATTCTACATTGTGGGTCTTTGTGTGACCTTGTATGCTCATGCTGGTAAGCAGAAAGAGCAAAGTCTCTTTTTAAATTGCAGTTCATGCCATTCAACTAAACTTTGGCTTTGGAGTGGTCAGTTGATCAACTTGAGAGGGCAGAGGAAGACTCGTGCAAACACCGCCCTGACTTACTGTTGCATACTGCCTCTTTAACTCTAAACTACAGCCAGATGTGGAACAGAACAGTCCTGAAATAAAAACTGCCTATGAAGCAAGAAGGTTTAAAGCAAAACAAGTGTGTGACGTGACACGTCAGGTGGTGAAACTATGACTCACTTCTACAGACCCTACACAGCACCAGCTGCTGAGTCTATACAGACAATAATCCACCAGGATGACCCTCTCTGACCTGCTGCTCATATCTACACATGTGCCATCTTCTCTGCTCCACTGGGTCTAAAGTGCAGCTCCTAGCGGCCCGCTAATGCACAGCTAACTTCCTCTCCTCCCTTAATGAGCTAATTAGCAACGTTAGCTTGATGGGGCTTGTTGGTTTGTAGTTAGTTTGTTTTATTAGAAATGATAAAGCTGTGGTGTGTGGGCAGAATGGCTGAAACGGCTCGAGCGATAGCGTCTGGGTATTGAACATGGGAGAATGAAAACAGCAAGTGGCACATACTTGCAGACTGATAGCCCCTGGAGCAATTGAAGTGGAAGCACCACTCACTGTTGAATTATCCCTTTAGGCACTCCAGGGGTTGACTCAGTCACAACAATTGCTTTTTTTCTCCATGTTACCAAATCTCTGACATCAAATGCACTTGTTAGTGTGGCTATATGCCTCCTGGGGAAACCGCTCATAGACAGTTACGTGACAAAGCATATCTGCGGAGCAGCATCAGAATCCATTCTTGAACAGATGCATCTGGTACAGTGGGTCAAAGAGGATTTGTGACCATAAACAAAAGACCAATTCTTAGTGGTTTGCTGGTGACTGGCCTTTTTCGTAGCAGCTCTCAGCTGGACTGATTGGCTGAGTGGTTTTTCAGTGTGCCAATTACCCATGCTTTTGACCTTAAAAAAAAGATTCAGGTGGTATTCTTGCCACAGTCTGCACATCAGCGATGGGCAATGGAGAACTGATAAGGTGGATTTTGCTGCCATCTAGTGGCAGATGATGGTGTTGTTATGCAAACCATCAAAGTCTGGACTGAAATGCAACACTTTCAGACAAATCAATAAACAGCATATAGAACAATTTATCATCAGATGGCTTGTGAGCCTTAGATGTCAGTGCCCTTTGGGATCAAATGCACATTCATTCCATGATTTGATCTAAACACAAAAAAATTGCAAAAACTGAACAAATGGGAAACTCACCTGTGAGAATAGTCTGGAAGGCCAGCTCCACATTAGAGGAGTCTAACGCGGATGTTTCCAGGAAAGACAAGCCATGCTTCTCTGTAAAAACACACATAAATATGTTATTGCTCTGCTTTTCTCCAGCTTTCATAACTACACTGAGCTGAGGTGTATTGTGCTGTTGTACCGTACTGGCACACTGCCCTCACTCCAGGGTTCTCTCCAGAAATGTCTCTTTTCAACTGCTTCCTGTTTGACTGCTCACTGTGAACCGTTTTGAAATTATAGAACATTTTATAGGTTGTGTGAAAGCAAACGTGTCGGTTTACTTTCAGATTAAATACTAACAAAACCCTTTGTAATCAGAGAGCATGGTCAGCTGGGATATACACTTTCCATTCAATAAGGTTTTACTGTATTACATTTATACGAAACGATTTCTTCATATAAATATCACAGCATTTTAACTTGTCATAGCTTGTCAAACGCCGAGTTTGTTTCATTCATGTGTCCCAGTAAGTCATGACAGTGAGCCAGCATGCACAATACCAAGACCCTGAAGCTGAAGCAGCTAAATGGAATTCAGCCATCATTCATTTTATTATTTACACCTGTGATTTTCCTGCAGTAACATGTCAAAATATCAAAAACGATGTTTATTTTATGCTTACTCAATCAGACTAACACCCAAAACTAAGAGACATTTCACATTTGTGGAGATTAAACCAGCAAATGTTTGGTTATTTTACAGCCTGCAACAATTGGCCGATTAACTAATTGCTCGATGGACAGAATATGAATCAGCTATTTAGATAATAAACTAAGTTTAACTCAATATTCAGGTGGAAACACAGACCATTTCATGATTCCAGCATCTTAAATGTGAGAATTTGCTGTTTTTTTCCTATCTTAACATTATAGTAAATTGAGTATTTTGGGGGTTTTAGACCGTTGGTCAGAAAAAACAAGACATTTGATAACATCACCTGGAGCTGTAGGAAATTGGTAATGGGCATTTTAAAGTGTTTTTGATACTTTACAGACCAAGTGATTAATCGAGAAAATAATCGGCATAGTGACATCAGACTGGTCCACTGTTGTGGTTGGGTTCTTTGAGGAGAACACTTCACTCCTGGCATTATAATACACTTTGCATGGACATGCCCAGCACATGGTCTTTATGTAAATAAGACATTGTAAATTAGCTCAGTGGCATTGAAAAACAAATCAGTACAAACAGAAAGCACCGTCGGGTAGATCTACGTTATTTATCTACCAACGGAAATGAATTTCTTTACTCTAATATGGATCAACAGGGCTCATGTATTTGACTTTCTGACAGGCACTCCTATGAGGAGTCATTTACCAGTCAAAGCAGGTGGAACACTGAATCAGACACAAGCCAATAAACTCAAGGTCAAGAGTTAACACGTGGTCCAGCCACTCTAAAATAATAAGTGTCAAAAGGTGGACACAATTATTCCAAAGGAGAACTGCAAGACTGAGTGTAAAACATAAACTTGTTCAAAGAATTGAAATTCTCAGAGGCCAGAGATAAATTGAAGTTTAATTAATTTAAATCGAGTCCTTTTGACCTAGTGCTGTGCTTTATTACATGTACTCAAACACATTCCAGCCAAGGACATACATTATTCACATTTAAATGTACAGTGCCTTACAGTATCACAGTGCAAACACTTCTACATGGGTGTTCCCCATTTAATAGGAATGAGTGCACAAAACTGAACAGTACAAACTAAACTGAAAGGAACCTAATGGTCGTCAGTGTAAACATTAACTAAATGAATTGTCTTCAACACACATTAGATGTTATAAAGTACATTTAAGTATAAAGTAAATCTCAACTGCGCCCGTGAAGTTTGTCCACTAAAAGTGCTTGGTTTTCACCGACGGGCTCAGATTGTTATACGAAGTGTCCGACAACATTGTGGAAAGGATCCCTACAGAGACATGATGTTGCATCCCGTTCACGTATGCCAGCAGAGGCGATCTACAGGACAGACTCGAAAACTTTTGGTAAGTAAGTATTACTTTTATTTAAAAATACCAGAGTTTCCCCTTTAAGGACCTAAATAAAGCAGCTAGGGGGTGAGTCCATCTATGCTCACTATCACAGCTTTAACCTGGCGACCCACAACGCCATCACAGTGAATACAATACCTGCAAAGGCCTTGGCCTCATCTGTGGGAACTGCCCTTAGGTGGCGAAGATCACTTTTGTTGCCCACCAGCATGATGACGATGTTGCTGTCGGCGTGGTCCTGCAGCTCCTTCAGCCAGCGCTCGGCGTTTTCATACGTCAGGTGCTTGGCAATGTCATAAACCAAGAGAGCTCCAACTGCTCCACGGTAGTACCTGGACAACAAGCGAGGAGGCGAACAGAAGAATTAATTGGAGTAGGCAACTTTTTTCTTGTCACAGCCTGTTGACTTCAGGATTCTTTCTGGGTGTGTCAGATGGGCTCGGCCGGCTTTGAAGCTCGAGGACTTCTGATCAACAACAATGATAGAGACAGTAAGGCCAAAACATGTGCACACAAAAAGGAACAGTGTGATGGTGCTCCCACAACGTCTTCAATGATGCACTGTACTCACGCAGAAGTGATGGCTCGGTATCGCTCCTGTCCTGCCGTGTCCCAGATCTGAGCCTTGACGGTCTTGCCCTCGACCTGGATGCTGCGAGTGGCAAACTCCACCCCGATGGTGCTCTTGCTCTCAAGGTTGAACTCATTCCGGGTGAAGCGGGACAGCAGGTTACTCTTCCCTACACCTGAATCCCCAATCAGCACCACTACAAGGGCGGATTTCACACAAAGGAGGACGAAAAGTCATCGTCAATAATTGTGTTTGTTTGAACAGCACAGCATACTTTATGGCGGCAGCTGTGAAGGCAAATTGACGGTACGCCGTTGGTGTAACAGTTCATTAAACCAAAAAGGGATGGGTTGCCTTTTTTTTGTAATTCATTTTTGATTCTCATTTGCTATTAAATAGCTTGCCTCACCAATGATGCAGATGTGTGGCTCCCAGCCAAGGCAGAACAGAAACTCAGGGGACTCCCACTGAGTATACAAAATATTAGAACCACCTGCTCTTTTCAGGAAATACACACAGACTGAGCACATAAACCCAGGTTAAACCACTGATTGGTTGCAGGTTTCACCTGTCAAATTAAATGTACTTTGGACAGGATTTGACTGAGGGGAAGTTAAATGCGTTTTTTTTAAATCCTCGAGATAAGTGAGACATATATTACTGCTCAGTACCCTGTATATAATAAAGAAATTCACTGCAACATAAATATTTAAACATCTGCTACTAAAACTGAGCACTCACTCTAGTCTCAGCCAAAACTCTGCTGAAGCTATGCAAAAAGTTATATCTACACTTCCCTAAGAAAGCATAAAAATCCATAACATCTGCAAACTTCCCTGGTGACTACAAAAAAAGGCCTCGTTTTGATTTATATACAATCTTCAGTGGAGGTTTTACTCATATGGGGTGTGAAGCAAATGACTACATTTAGGGTTTAGAGCGAGCTATTCCTTCAATGCTTGGTGCGCGATCGTGAAGATAAAAATCTGAGGCTTTAAGGTCGTGTATCCTCTGCTGGATCTTTATCCTAAAATGTTCTTAAACAGGTTTTATTAGGGTGAGTGTTTGTCAGAAAAGTACTTCCACAATTGTCAGGTGAGTCAGTCTGACAAAAGGAACCTACCGCACAAGCACACCACCCTGCTATTAGGACATAGGAATGTTGAAACTGCACTGTGTCTACACTTGCATTTCAGCTTAAGTTCACTCTTAAGGGAAACTGTATTTTACAGTTTACCATGGCGTAACAGACACAAGCAGAAAACTGTCCACGTTTAGGACCGGCATGTTTAAACTTTGAAATAACCACGACATGGTGGGACTACACATCCCATCAGTGTGGCTCTCCTACATGGCAAAACGGTAACACTATCATTCTCCATTACATCGGACACAAAAGATCTTGGGTGGAGGACAAAAATCATTATGCAACCACTTCCGTGTCCTCTGCCATTAGACAGGTATTATCATGGCTGCATTACACACCCATTCGTCAACCTATTTTTGGGTTTGGATTCTTCAGCTTAAAAGACAGGACTCCTCTCTATTGTATTATACAACCCTGCCACCAGTGATGTAGCCTAGCCTTTGACTCTCTGAATGTAGGAATGAAGAATGAAACTACTTTCACACTGGCAGTCTGAGCCAAGTTCAGCGAGTGTAATTTATATACTGATACGTCTCCTGAATCCCTATAAATGGAACAAAAGCTCACCATAACATGTCCAATTCCATCGTTTCCATTCACGGGAAACGAAAGCAGTGTATAATGCTGGCTAAGGCTGGCAATCTAAAAGAGACCCTGTGTTAAAGTAGGATGATTATTTTCTTATCAGTGCATCAAATTATATATATCCACTGAAAGAAGCAGTTGGCTTCAACATAATTGACTCCGTTGGGTAGTGAAATGTGATTTTAATCCAAAAAGAGATTGAGAAGTGAAGCAGTCAGAATGCTGGGAAATCCAATATTGAGGCTCATACACATCACAGTATAGCAGTAAAAGGGCAGAGGTATGGCTTCAGCCCGAGGACTTCCTGCACTGATGTCTCCATCAGTAGGAAAGGTTTATGTGACTCACTAAGAGAGCTCACCCAACTTGACTCATGCCAACCACCAGCAAGGAACAAAAGGAGGCCGTGGCAATAACGTTGGCTCTTTCCTGCTTCAAGCGAAAGACGGAACGGCAGCCGATACCTTATCAGTGTCCTTGCACCGCTGCACATGAGTCAGATAACTTTGCTACTTGGGTCACCAAAAAAAAGCATGTAATTTTATCCGAGTGTGAGTAAGGAAATCTCATATTCTCTGTGCTCGGGGACAGAGCTTCTCTGTGGCCCCACACACACACACACACACACTTCATGCAGGTATTTCCAGTTCAACAACACATGCTTGTTTAGTGTTCTATATTTGAACAGACCACGGGCACTTAATTTCCCATTGCTTATGATGACACGGTACTACTGTGATCTACTGTTTGTACCAGACAGCCAATACCCCCCCACACCACCACCACCACCACCACAACAACCTCCCCCAAGTGCCAAGACCCTGTATGTACATTCAACCTGCTGAAGTCTTCTGGTATAAAACTAATGGACCAAACTCTATTTGTCCACTCAGCAACTGTGGAAGGAGGCTGTTTTGATTTGTCGTCCTGCCACAGTTTACGACCCCCAACACCGCATCCCATCATGATTGCATCATCGGCTGCAAGATGATGATGATGATGACGACGACGACTCCACTGGAGATGCTACTTAAGGCGATAAATTAAATCCCATACTACCTGCCTGTCAACATTTGCAATCCTGTGGCTGGGCGGCTAACTATAACACCACGTCGTAAAACTTATGCCTTGACTAACAGCAGTCAGCCGGAGTCACTGCTCCCGGCAGGTGCCTTTGTCTCCAGCTCTGACAAACGTCGTCCTACACCTTGTTGTTAGGCACGTTGTTAGACACCTCGGCATCAAATGACACAGGTGAAGGCTCGGCGTCGAAAATGTAGCTAACTAGCTAAAAGATAAAAACAGCGACTCACCTTTAAAAAGATAGTCATATTCGTCTTCTCTGTTAGTCATAGCTTCTCCTCTCTCTTCGGCGACTCAACGTATTTTACTCGAAGTCGAACAAACTTCTGTTGTATTATTCAGCTACTCCCGAGACGAGACAGCGCACCGCTCACGACTTTAGCCTCACGCGGAAGACGGTGAAATTATCACTGGGGCGACAACAACGCTGAATCTCTGTCAAAGTAGACGAGTGTGATACCGCTGTTGTTATCAAGTATTAAAATCCAACAGCAACTAGTAGCTGAAAAAGTTTCGCCTCGTCTTCCTCACCCTCTGTCACTTGCCATCGCCGAGTCTGCGACGTAACGTCAGTTTCTTTGCCCCGCCCCTCGCTCGCTCCTAATGGTCAGTGGCTGATCGACACCTGTCACGAGCGTCGACGCGATTGGTCCGCTGTGCTGTCGCTCACGATTTGGTGACGTCCGCTGGCCCCGAGCCTCAACAGGTAATATCAAGCTTCAGGTTCCAGCAGCAGCAAAGCCCAGCTGGCAAACAGAGGTATCACAAATATCTCACTGCAGCACGCGTCACTGCAACGTAACCGTGCAGATACAATGACTTAACACAGTACGGAGCGCTCCGGGAAGACAAAAGAAGCCATACTGAGAATGTAACATTCAAATTTAAGCCTTTGGGGTCCATGGAGATCCTGGGCCCAGTTAATTAACTCAAAAAATACACTTAAGATTGCCTGACTTTATGACTTTTCCCGGAATTTATAAGAAGTGATTATAAAGAGGATTTGAAACTGACATGTTTCTGTAGTATGCTATAGAAAATAAGCGTTTGCTTTAGGGTTTTTTGTGGTCTCGGAGCCCAAAGGTGTAAAACATACACTGTATTTTAATGAGTGCTGTATATCAGAGCTGTACTCCTTGCATTTCAAGTGGAAATAGCAAGGGTTTATCTATATATTAAGTGCTCTGTCACACCTGTCACTTGCAATTAGTATCCAAGTAACAGGTTTCGGGGGGCATATCCTTGTGACTGTGCAAAAGTACAATATAAAAAGCTTTATTGAGAGAATGACATTTACACCAAAGATACAGAGAAAAGGGGATCCAATGCAGACACCAAAAACTGTGTAACCGTTGTTGTCTTTGACTAAGTTAGGTATCTAGAAGTTTGGTTTTTGAGTAAAAGGTGAAATATACTACATAGTCAAAACAGTCATTATATACATTTTATTGAACAGTTTGGGGTATTTAACACACAATTTAACACTTGGCAGAATAGGAAAGTCCTTGAAACAGCTTTCAGCCTGTAATGAGTCAGTGTTTAAACAAATCAATACAATGAGATAAAGGGGAACTTTCATAATCACAGACTGGCTGATATCCAGTGTTTGATAATAGGCCATAATTGGTTCAACTTTCTCTGTCTCTATCGGGCAATCCACTCATTCGCCATTAAACTGACAGCTGGTTTGATTTTACTGTTATTAAATTTGCAGCAGGAAGGAAAAAAACACTTGCATCACATCACCTCAGCCCTTTAAAGACGCCTGTGCACTCATTCACTACACGCATCATCTTTCTGGTCGGGTTTAGCCAACATTTCTTGGGCCAGTTAATTATCGCAGCACAGTCAGGGAAAAAAGAGGTTTTAAACTTGAAAAGGTGGCTCACCCCTGACCCATCCTGTTGTACGGAGATGCTACTGCACATCTAAAATGAATTTCTGTTTGTTTTTGTTTTCTGAATTTTTTCTACATCGTTGCGTCTTCATATCTTTTTATGTTGAAGTCTCAAGACCTGTCAGACCTCATTATGGGGTTCCTGTAAGGTTATGGACCTCTGATGCAGCTGAAGCATTTGAGTTGAAGGCCTGGACCAGAAGCAGACCTTGGCCAAACAGGGTGTAATACTTGACACTTAAAACAATAGAGAGCTGAGCTCACCACAGAAATCAGTTTAGTAATGTGTGTGTGTGTTATTGTGATTGAAAACTAGCATTTCACATGAATTGAACAACTGCTGTGGTGGTAATCAATAGGCCTTTTCCACAAAGGACATTTTGACTTGTCATGGTAGCAAAAGCACAGGCATTACTAATAACAGTAATAATGGCTCAGTTCTATTCAAGTTTTCCAGTGAGCCATCAGAATCCTAAAGCAGCTAAATTGAATTGAGCCATCAATCATTTGATAATTTGGGCTGCACATGTGCTTTTCCTACTGTGACATGTCAAAATGTCCTCTGTCTTTGTTACAAGACACAAAAAACACGCTGTAGAACAACTGTCTCCGTAAATCGTTTATTTCTCAACAGAAATGCAATCAGACTCATCCTAGATCATCAGCTGGAGCACATGCACAGCAGTGACAGCGAGACTCAAAGTCCGTACATACAGTATTCGCCGTGTGTCGCTTACGTTTAAAACATCACACATGCCGCGTTCCAATTCTCTGCATGGATTATAAATATATCATCTTACAGGTAACACTTTTGACCTAAGTTCAATAGTCATCAGGGACTTTTAAAAGACTGATGTTGGTCTCCAGCCACATTAATTCACATATATGAATAATCTTTTTAATACACCACGCCACCTCGCAGCTCGTACAACTTGTAAATCAGTCATTTCAAAGTGGCATCACTTTTAAGCCAGGACCATTAATGTTGGCACCCATGGTTGCCGTGTCACCCGCCTCTCGTCGAGCCCCAGCACAGGGTCGTGGGTGAAGAAGCAATTCACCTGTTACCCACCCTGAGGCCCCCTGGGCTCCCGAAGGGCCCTCATGCTCAGATGTTTTTGCAGCAGGGCTTCTTCTCCTCTGTGTTTTCTGCTTTGGAGCTGTTCAAGGACACAGCGCTGATAGAGCCCCGAACCACTTCCTTACTGCTCACCTTCCTGTGAATCTCTGTGACAGAAAATTAATAATATTATACATTAAGTATTATGCATTATATATTCTTATGCCAGAATAGAAAGAAGCTGTGCATTATAGTTTCAAAACAGTACATGTGCCACTCATTCCAGACTTCCATGATTAAATATGATTAGAAAAGGGCAGCCACCTGTACAATTTTAGTGAGTATTGCTGAATAATGCCAGTATATCTGTCTGTATTTTCACCAATAAAAAAGAGAGAACAGGACACCAACACAGAAAAAAAATAAAAGTTAAGTTGTTCATATCCAACCAAAAATCAACCAGAGATGTTTCCTCCCAAAGCAGTCAATCAAATGGCTGCTTCGGGATTACCAAAGGTCATTTAATGCTGACCATCTCTAGACCTAGACTTCCTCTGAGCCTCCGTGAGCTGAGGAAACAGAGGTCTGGCTATGAGAGGTTAGATTCGGGGTCGCAGGGAGGAGCCTTATCCCAGCATGTTTATGGGTCAGGCAGGGAAAGAAATTCAAGGGAGCAAATTGGATGGAACCCACATGTGCACAGAAATGCCCGGAGCCGGGGGCTGCTATAAGGCAGTCAACCCTGCCACCCACACAGATAATAATAAACCAAACCATCGTAAAAAGAATAAGCTTCTCTTTGTATGTCTGCAGCTTTGGACCTGGGCAACAGATTTGGGTCAAATATTTTAACAAAGTAGATCAAAGTAAAATACATTAAAATGAATTACCTGCTAGGACATTGGTGAATGCTGCCTCCACATTAGTTGACTCCAAAGCAGAAGTCTCCAGAAACAAAAGACCATTTTTTTCTAGATAATACAAAAAAGAATCCATGTTAGTTATTTTATGCATGTTTTTGATTAAAAAGTAATTGACTTTAAAGCTACATTCCCAAATCACAAAATCTAACTGTTGATCTTCTTATATGTAATCCTCAAATAAATGGGGGGTTTGAGGAGTAGTACTGGGTCCTATAACAACATCACGTAATATATCTCTAATCACAAATAGGAATTTAAATGAAATACAATATTAGAGTCACTTTTGAATCAATAAAAGGAATTTGACTTGATTTTGGGCGTGTGTGTGTCTGTGTGAGAGAGACATACTGACAGGTCATCCAGTTTGGTGAGCAGGCTAATTTACATTATCTACAATCTTTCCACCAACAAATTTTAAACAACGCACAAACACGTATCACCTGTGCAGTGACTTCCAGCACAGAAGTGACATTTGTTGACTTGGTACCTGCAAAGTCTTTAGCCTCCTCATTGGGCACAGATCTCTCTGACTCCAGGTCAGTCTTGTTGCCCACCAGCATGACCACAATGTGGGGGTCAGCGTGGTCGTACAGCTCCTTCAGCCAGCGCTCCACGCTCTCATAGGTGAGGTGTTTGGTGATGTCATACACCAGCAGGGCTCCAACAGCACCTCTGTAATACCTGTTCAGAGGAGATTGACTTTGCGGTTACTCCTTATGTGACATTTAGGCCAGTGTGGGGCTGCCTGTATAGTTACAGTAACTGAAGGTGACATAATGTAAAAAATGTGTAAATACATACATTTTTACACACACTTACACTAAACCCTGTAATAAGCGAATAAATGCCTATTTACACATTCAGAAGTTACAGAGCAACATAACTATTCATTTGGAGTCTTGTTTTTGGACAACTGATGCATTTAAGTCCAATATTTAATATCCCTTTATCTCTGTTTTGGTCTCCACCACCTCCTGAGGGAAATATCTGTCTTTTTAGCTGATTAATGGGTTCACCTGCTAGACCGGAAAACCAAAACAAAGAGTTGACATACGTCACAAAGCACTGCAGAGGTGAGGGGAACTGCAGTCGGGTGATAATTCTCTCTGGGTTCATCACAAAGAGTGAGCTCTTTCACAATGCACACAGTCAATTGTTAGTATGAATGATATCGATTAGCGCCGTCCTTTCTTCAATGACAATAAGCAGTTTCTCCTTCTGTCATTTTAAAAAAGTGTAATGACTGGCAATTGCTCTGAAGTCATGAACCAATCCGTGCTTCCTTCACAATTACATTTCTGTTCTCCTCTTCCAGTAGGATAATTAATTCCACTTTAATAGGTTTTAGCTGCTTGTTACAGCACAAATGGGAAATTCCATGGGAGAGAGAATTTACATACTGGAATAAGTCGGCAAGTAATTACTCAAAAAGCTGGGCTGTCAGAAAAGAGCTAATCCAGCGATGTAGCATATCCTCTGATTTTTCCATGTCTTAAAAATAAAATTGACATGGCTCTATTGTTTTAAAATGGTAATCCTTCTAGTTTAATTCCCACAAATTATAATTCAGGAGCACCCTTAAGTAGAACAGAGACCCGCTAAGTGTTCAGACAAAGGTCTCTGCTCTAACCAGTTGGATATCTGAACCAAAGTGTGCCAGTTGGAAACTGACAGGAGCTTAGCATCTGGTTGTTTTTCAGGTAATAATGTGGGAGGAAACTGAGGATAAGTGCCTGTCCTTGCATGTGCTTTGGCTGATAACAGCACAACCTTAAGATGCCGACATACAGGTTGCTCAACAATCATGGGAACAAGAAAACAAGCAGGAAATGTTTGATTTTAAAGGCTGTCTTTACTTTCTGTGTGCCTGCTTGCTTGAAAAGAAGCGCAATATTCAAAAAAATGCATTTGCCAGCACAATGTACATGTATGTTACTTGAGTACTAATTCATCACACGTAAGGCAGATGCACATGTTGCTACTGAAAGTTGCATTTATGAACAAACACTTTTATTAGTCACAAAGGGGTGGAACAATGTGAAGAACCATCATCCAGTAATTTAGGTGTAGTTACCCAGTGTGGCATTATCTCATTGACACGTTGAACACAAAGCTGTCCAATAGAGAACCAAGCAGTTGTGCATGCAAAGATTGGTAGATTATCCAACGATGGCCGTACCTGTTTGAAATTGTGCGGGTATTTGCTACTTCAAGGGATACTTTTTTTTATTTAGGGAAATATGCTTATTCACTGGTTTGGCACAGGTAATCAAAAGGTGAACTTAATTAGACTAAAAATGTTTTATTGAAGCAGGAATGCCTTGAAAATTAGATGGGAAAAAAGGCAGATTTGGGCAGCAATACCCAGACATCCAAAATAAAACATTGATTCTATACAGTGTGTGTGTGTGTGTGTGTGTGTGTGTGTGTGTGTGTGGGTGTGTGTGTGTGTGTGTGTGTGTGTGCGTGTGCGTGTGCATGTGCGTGTGTGTGTGTGAGTGCACATGTATTTACAAATAGATCTATAAAAGATGTGATGGGTCTTGACACTCACGCAGACGTTATGGCCCGGTATCGCTCCAGCCCGGCCGTGTCCCAGATCTGGGCCTTGATGGTGAAGCCGCTGAGCTGCACCGTCCGCGTGCTGAACTCCACCCCGATGGTGGTGCGACTGTCATGGCTGAACTCGTTTTTGGTGAAGCGGGACAGCAGATTGCTCTTTCCTACACCCGATTCTCCTATTAGAACCACTGCAGAGGACACAAAGGATTTTAATTAGAGTTCAGTTTTTTGGGAGAATGGGTTATTGCAAAACTGAACCCAGTATTTCTTAGATAAAGGAGAAAAGAAACATAGTCTAATGTGAGCCAATCCTGTGACTTCCACTTCATCCTTTACAGCCCTTATTAATTGAAGCTTTTAGTCTAGGTGTGTCTTTCTTGCCCCATAAAGTCTCAGTCTTAGCCGTGTAAGACTGGGGCTGATTACACCATTAGGGTGTCCTCCTTTAAAAACAGCACCACACCCTGAAAGTAAATGAGCAAATAATGCAGAGAGAGGACATGTGGAATCAAATACTGGTGAACAATGTGAGATGTTGACCTGCAACAGAAAACACCAGATTATTGATTGGTAAAGAAATAGCTGAGGATCTTGTGGGGCTGTAGGCTATACCAGCATGCACTGGAGAGACGCCAGTTCTAAAATACACTGTTTTTTGTTTTAGCCAGCGAGGAGTGAAGGTGACAAGTGAAGGAAGCAAAGCGCAGTGAAACCTTCACCAGTTGGGGCAGAGATGCGGCTGCAGAAGTGGAGGACTTTTTGAAGGTTTTCTTTCAGTTTTCTTTCACTGGGGGCATCTACATCCAGTGTAGACACACTTTCCCATTTACTTGAATGGGAAAGTGTGTCCACACTTTGACTGGTACTGTATATTTGTCTGTAATTTCCCCCAAATTAGTATTTCACCATTGTTTTCATTTATCATTGAAGCTGTGCACCACAACAATCTGAAATCTTTGTTTAGTCATACCTCACGCGTGGTATGATGTTTAGGAAATCTATCTTAGCAAAACTGAAGGACAAATTAACGTCATTTGTATTTTCTTCTTTCTAGTATTTCTTTCTCGAAAAAGTGGGAGGGCACACCTCCACTTCTAACAGAGAACCGTTGAGGTAAAAATCTCTCACAAGTGAACCTTTGTTTTCATGAAGTAACGAGAGGTTAGGTGAGTTCAAATCAGGTGGAACAAGTTAAGCTGCTACTTCCTTTTATCTTGGTCAGAGGAACCTACCTACTGGGTAAACAGGTCAAGAAGTAACACAGTAACCCCCCTCTGTGCACTTCAGTGAGTAATGTTTGGGTTTCAGTCATTAGTAGCTGTCAGAGAGGAAAAAGGCTTGGCTAAATTGGCACAGATAGGAAAGTATGACCACAGTCGGTGTGTGTGAGCACGAGAACACTGGGATGATAATTAATTCTGGGTTCTTGTGACATCTCCATAGCAATAAAATATGGAGCTAGAGTGTTTTGGGAGTTAAAAGAGGAGTTGGACGTTTTTGGGGAAATACACTTTATTTGCTTTTAGATGAAGATATTGATACCAATCCGTGGTTCAATTTGATTTTACAAATCACTAATTCACTATTCACTAGTCATATAACCACAAATATAAAATGCTGGCACGCTTTTCCTGAACACCTGCTGATCCCCATAACGGGACTTGGCCCCAGTTCTTGACTTGCAGTATGTTTAACCACAAGTCTAAGCTTGTGGCAACGAATGTTTTACAAGTTGCTCTACTTTTGCTTGTTTAAGGTAACTGTTCACTGCACTGCTTTTTCTTCCCGTGGGTGAGGTGAGAATGCCTGGTTTCCCCCTCTTCTCCTCTGCTACTGAGTAACTTCATATGCAAACAATACCCTTGGTTTCTATGGCGATACGGGACAAGAGGCCTTCAAGCTCTCCGTCGGCCTGGTTTGTTGATTCTGAGGAAGCTGGGAAGAACTTGACGCGTTGCAGTGAGGATTACATTTTCATTTTGTTTGTTTTCATGACCTTCAGGACTGGAAATGTAACTGTGACTGTCCTGCAGCCCTGAAATCCTGGTTTAAAAAGCTTGTATATGCAACAGAGAAAAGTTGCATTCTGATCTGCGCCATGTTCATTCATATTTATTGGTAAATATTAAAACTAATTATAGCAGCAATACTTACGTTGAAAAAATGATTGCTAGCATAAAGTAAACTCACCACTGAAGTATTCTTTGAGTGCCGGCTTACATTCCTAGCAAACTATGGAATTTGATTTTACTGATTAGTTTCTCTAAGCTATCTGTGAATGACTGGGTAGAATATAAACCTGCTCACATTTTTGTAATTCTATAGCACACACTGCTTAGGAGCACTGCAGTAGCATGAGTGAGTTTATTCTGTGATAAGTTTGTCAGTTTGTTAACATATTCACAATTCACTGGCCAGAGGAGGGATTCCTCCTCTTGTTCCTGCTCCTGGGATTTCTTTCTTCGTTTTTTTTCTCAATATTTTTGGAAATACACTTATTTGTTTTCTTACAGAGAGTTAGATGAGAAGAAAAATATCACTTTCATATCCGTATGGTAATATATAACGCTACAGCCAGCAGGAAGTTAGCTTTGCTTAGCATAAAGACTGGAAGAAGGGGGAAACAGGAAGTGACTTCCTTGAGTCTTTGTCGTCCTTGTCGTAACAATGAGGCTGTTAGACAACTAGGGGAGATTCCAGGAGGCCGTGAGAAGAAGTCCTGCACATATCTCCATAAAACCGGAACCTTTTTTTTGCCCGGAATAAACTACTGAGATAAATGTGTTTTATTAGTGAGCTTTAGAGCTTCTGGTGTGCGAATGTTCCAGATCCAGGCTAGCTGTTTCCCCGTCTTTATGCTAAGCTAAGCTAAGACACAGCCGGCTGTGGTTCAAATTTACTATACAGACGTGTCAGTCTTCTCATCTCAACTCTCAAAAAGTCGAAATATACCTTTTAAGGTTTTTTGGGGGAGTTTTTTCTTATCCATATCTAGAGTCTAAGAGTAGATGGTTTCATATACTATGTTTTAAAAAAAAATCTTCTTTTGGCATTTCCGGCTACAGTTCTAATAGTTGACAGTGTAGAGATAAACAGGAAATGTGGGGGGAGAAAGAGAGAGCGGTACGACGTGCAACAAAGGTCCACAGGTGGAAGGGAACCAGGGATGTTGTCATCATGAGCAAATTTGTCATGCATGATTTTGTGCTACTGTATTTGAATAAAATTGACTTGACCATCTTATCTCATTGCAGTGGAACTTATTTATACGAAAAGTGAGGCTATTTGATGTTTTGGACACAGTCACTTTGGCTTTACCATTCACCTGCTGTGCCTTTTATTAACATGGCATTTTTGCACCCAAATGTCAAATCACTTTACCTGAACCAAATCACCTTTCTGAATGACTTTTTCTTATCTTGTACATCTGTTAAGAGCCATCTGGTCCCTTAACCAGCTGCATATAAGACATGATAACTTGCCGTGCATGCTGAGTGCTGAATGAAGTGGGTGGGAAGAAAAAGGTGCTGCTTTTAAAAGAACAGAGCATTCAAGTCCAGTGCAGAGGCAGTGGCGACACTTTTACAGGCTGGATGTGTTGGAAAACTATTGTATGAGTAATGCACTTTTTGGCACTGATATGCTGCTTTGAACCAGACACACTGTGTTAAAATGTTGTTCTGCATGAAATTATACAGATAAGCAGGAATTGGAGTACACATCTTGGTTTCAACAATAACCTGTACTATGCATTCTTCCTGCTTACTTACCCAGGTACAATAATGCTGTTGTAGTGTCACTCAACTTTGTAATAATGCAACTCACCTGAAGTGTCTTGAGACTTATACAATATGTATTTACCTAAACAGCTGATTGATCTCCTAACACCCAGACACAAAGGTTCAGGTTATTAGTTGTCTAAGCTGTTTATTACTATGTACTGTATATTATACTATGTTTTTTACTAACAATCTCTTGCATTCTGTTGACACACAACACGTTTCTGTTCCAGGAAATTTAGAAAAATCCTAGAAAAAAACCCCAGTTAATGATAAACAAGGAAGTATAATTTAAAGGACAAAGAACCCTATAAAATAACACCTTTCAAAGACTTTAATGATGCACCTGGAGATCGAATCAGGTAAGCAGGAGAACATGTACTCACCCTTAAAGACAAAGTTGTAAGCCTCATCTGACCCCATATTCTGTCCATTCAGTGTTGCCGCCCCACAGTTAACTGCCGTGTCTCCAGCACTCACAGACAGATTGCAAGATGTAAGATGACACTGACTGACTCACACCACAACCACCCTGCCCCTGATATCCTCGGGCTTCAGGAAAGAAAATGGCTGCAGAAATGTTTTGACACCCGAATGCCAGTCACCAGCGTTCTGCCCTTCACTACCCTTCCCTATCTGAGTTAATAGAAAGCTGGTTTGTTTGAACAAGACCTGCAGAGTGTATCCAGGTTGTTGTGCTGCAGCAGGCGGGGTTTGTGTCAAGGAGTGGTGGGGCAGAGGTGGAGGTGTGTCTTAGTAATGGGAGTCAGTGCAGGGCAGGTTAAACAGGTGGGGCGACTAGCAGGTACAGCTTAGAGGGACTGTCAGGTGCCTCCTGCTGGACCAATCAAATCACTGCATGCAGAAAGCAGGAAGCAAATCTTCGTGCTTCATCACTGGAAAGGAAAACCACCCTTTCTGTAATACTGTACAGTTTTTCAAATGTGAATTTGAATGTCTCTTCTTAAGCTGAACATCAGAGAAAATGACAAAACAGCACCTTCAACCCTCCCTGCTCATTTTACTGAATGTGTGCACATGCATGATACATATTATTATTTCTGTCTTCCTCTGCAAGAAAGACCAATTAAAATGTATTCCTTTTTTTAAATGCAGGTCTGTTGTTCATATTTGACCCTCTGTGATCACAAAAACAACATGCTGTACATCAATGATTCACATCCTCTGCACAACCTACTGGCCAGACAGCAAAGCACATTGAGTGGGAGGTTCCTGCAACTCAGCTGTAATAGGGACCGCTACAGGAAGTCATTCATGCCCACAGCAATACCTGTATATAATGACTCCCCTCTGAGCCGGGAGAGGAGACTTATCTTCTGAGTGGCAATGGACAACATACTGATTTGTACAGATAGATATATGTATTTATATATATTTTTTTAACTGTATTTTCTTGTTATGCCGATTCTTTTTATTGTTCCTTTTTTTTAAACCGCAATTGTCACCGTGGAGAGTAATAACGTCTATCTAAAGACACTATAACAACATATTAATAGGCCTTATTAGTCATGGTTAACTCAAGACTGTTGCCACATTAAAAAAGAAAACTCTTGTCTTTGGTATTTGGAGCTACTAGTCTGACAGTTTTGCAATAAGTCAGCTTTGCTCGTCTTTAAACGCTGACAAGCAAGTTGTGACTGGAAAGAGGAATCTGATTTTAATCTCCAACTGATCTCAAGTGATGTTAAAAAAACTTTGGGCAAGCTTTAGGCTGTGATTAAACTGCACTTACAGTTAAGGTCAAGTCATTACACTATTCAAACAATTTTACTAATATTAATTTGCAGATTTAAGGCAAGTGAGCAAGAGTGAGTCAAAGGTCTGATATGATGAAACACGTACATCCTGTGATTATCAAAAAAAAAGTCAGAGAACTAAAGTTGCTAAACTGTAGCTGTCGTCACATCTTCCAAGTAACAGACATGCCGTTATAAATCAAGAAATGAACACTTGTTAATGTTGAGAAAAAACCCAGTTACTTCAACGGCATCATGGAAACAGCATCATCTGTTTTCTCAATAAGATCAAAATAACATGAGGATTTTCATGGCTCTTTCTTTTGCAGGTCCCTGAAAAATCAATTCATAATGTTAAGCTTTGTAAAGTGGTAATAATGCAGCTAATACAGAACACATCTAACCTGCTTTGTAAGGATTTAAGATATCTTTCAAGCTTTCTTTAGGGGTGCGTTCTAATTTGAGATTAAAAAACACTTAAACACAAAATACTGATACTACGTCTACTTTCAGGGCAAAATCCCGTCAAGAATCCTGATGAACCTGATAGTTTAGCTGTGAACTATTCTATGCGTCACCTCTATCTTTGAACTCAATGGTGGCACACAAAGCACTCAACATAAAAAGGATTGTGTGGATATTAACCCCAACATTTTTTATTTTACAGCTTTGAAACTCAATGTAGCAAATAATCTTAAATGCATTTTATCAGTTACTCCCACTCCCTGCACCCACACACGTTAACTCACTCACACACAGATATATGCATGTACACAGAATGTTACGGAAGTCCATGAATGACTTTGGATCATATGATGCTCCTCCCCCCCCCCCCCAGGCAGAGATCCGGTCACATCTCCACTACGATGCTGCCACTTGGGTTAATGGTTCCTCCAGGTACTGCACCAGAGCTTCCGCCTATAAACACAACATACACAGAACGCTGCATTCAGAGTGACCAGTAATGCTGGATTAGTTTAAAACTTTTGCCTTGTGTGTTGTGTCTCATTGTAGCTTACAAGGAAGCACACAAGCTTCCTTTTTGCCAAGTCAATATGACGCGATGATGGTTTTAAATGACCTTAAGCTGAACACTGCATCATACAGTACAGTATACAGTTGCACCTGGAAGTATCTTTATTGTTTTTCAAGCAAAAATGCTTAATATTTGACTGTTTCAGCTTCTCAAATCTGCTTTTCCTTGTCTTACATCAGAAACTATTGGTCAGACAAAACAAGACATTTGATGACATCATCTTGGGCCCTAAAAAGTTTACAATGGGCATTATTCACTGTTTTATGATGTCTTATAAACCAAATAATGAATCAATTAATTCAGAAACTAACATGCAGATTCATCGATAATAAAAAGAATTAATAGTTGCAGCCCTAGAACAGTAAACTGGTACACGTTTCTACTATATTGTTGAATGCAGTTGTGTCCTCTTCGAGTGTCACAGAACACTTGAGCATAAACTATTTGGGATTGACTAGGCACACCGCAACGTCATCTGGGGTGAAACCTTAACTGAAACCTACCACATCAAGAGGCTACAGGTGTGAACGCAGTTGTTTTTTCAGTCCATCATTCAAACTTGGAATAAAATATTCTGCCTGCAGTGTCTGATCAAAAGTTCTGAAGGAAGAGAGGCTTGAATGTGGGTGGTTCTGCACATTACCCGAGCAGCTTAGTGAAGTGTTTACCTACTTACAGACACAGTAAAGAGTTAGCCTGTGCGTGTAAACTAGTCAGGACATTCTGCCAAAGTTGGGAGTAAAACAGCTGTAAGTTCAATTCTTAGTTAAAGGCTCTTTGTCATGCTGTGACAACAAATGTGATCATAGCCCACGCTGCAGAGACATCACCAACCAAGCTTCTATATTAAATGATGAGAAAAGACATCGCTTACACTGATGATATGTCGAGACTCACAAACTTCAATATGCACCTGTCACCTGCATGTCTTTGCATAACATGTTCACTTGTGGCTATATCTTGTTATTTCCCATTATTCTTTTCTTTAACCCCGACAAATGTCAAATGATTGATTATCTTGCTGCCTATGACACGATGGAGGTCTGATGGTCAGAGACCTCCAGCAAAACTGGAAAAGGCCATGTCACCCCAAATATATAAATTGTGGACGTATAAAATAGCATGCCAGTGAAAGCAGGACAGTGGTTGTATGAATGCCGTCAGCACAGACTGCTGAAGTGTTAAAACTCTCACCTTGGCTTTAAGCATTCCAAAGCCCACTGTCTCTTTGGCGTACATACACAGTAGTAGGTTGGCTACACGAGTAATGGCCACTCTTCCTTCCTGAGAGAGAAAACAAGAGTGAAAAAGGGCCCCAGTGTCAGGTGTCTAAATTCAAGGGTTCTGGCACTTCTTACCATACAATCCATGAGTATGAATTTGAGTTTGTCTTCGTTAAAGGCTTGGTGTCCGTTCTTGTCGTAGGCTGCCCAGATGTTGCTGGCGATGGCGGCTGTCACTCGTGCGTCAGTGTCCCCATAACCCGAGTAAGCCAGAAGTGAACCTTCATTATTCAGCAAGCTGGGAAAATACGTAAAGTTGTCTGTTTCAGTACCCAGCAGATGAACATGTGAAATGATTTCACTATAGACTTACTGTACTTACAGCATATGGGTTTTACTCAAGCTATCTGGATCAAACTATCTAACATTGATGGCAATATCGACACGTTGAACCACCTGAACCCACCAAACCAATATAATCCTAGTACATACATATATACACACACACTGCATATAAAGTTACATCAAACTGTCTATGTACAAATATGTAAATTGTTATGGATTATGTTGCTTGTTTGCTACTAGTTAAAATGATATAACCCAAAGTGCTTGAAGTTTAATTAAACTAGATTTAACTTAAGACCATTTTGAAGGACAATTTGAACTGAAAATGAAACCATATTTATACTAGAAATAACTTCTAATGACTCGGGAAGAGTTTTAATTAACAAACGGATCTATATGTAAATTAGTGAACTGGGGCATTATATTTAAGTGGAGCTGAAATGATTAGGCGATCACTAAAAATGAATCAGCAGTTATATTGATAATTGATTCATTGTTTCAGTAGTCTTGACTGCTTCCAGCTCCTCAAACGAAAGGATTTGATGCTTTTCTTTGCCATATGTGATATTTTACTGAATATCTTCGGGATTTTAACAGTTGGTCGAATAAATCAACCAAAATAAAGACGTCAACTTGGGCTCTGGAATATTTTAACGAGCATGTTCCTATTTTGTGACATTTTATACACAAAACGATTGTAACAATTGGCAGATTCGTCGACAATAAAATAAACTAAAGCTAATTAATCAGTTACAACCATGAATTTCAGTTCACTTGTGAATAATTGAAGAATTGCTACTTGCTAACAACATGTAGGGTTTACATACAAGTTAAGCGTTGTCGTTACTAAATTATAATATTGCCAAGAACTATCACTGTAAAACTGCTTTGGTTTATATTAATGTTAGTAATATTAGCCACAATATTTAACGTTAGATGACTCTTTATGTTTCCTTGTATCTAAAAAAAACCCCCCACCGTTGTAACCGTTACAACACCAAACTGTATAATGGTTAAAAGCCACATTAACTCCTGTAACAAATAGCATCTTGCTAGCATGCTGCTAACTAGCTAACTGTACTCACAGTGTGCTTTGGACTCCGTTTGTGTTCGCCTGGCTGAGAACCTGCGTCAGCGCCTTCGGTCGTAACATAGTTACTCGCTCACCAACCCTGTGATATTGCGAGGAATCTGTTAGTCAACGACTAAACAACTACCTTTTAAACTGTCAAAAACTACTCAACAGTCAAGTCAGCTGACTGTGTTTTCTTCAATTTCCGGGTGTCTTCTCGGTGCATTGTGGGAATTGTAGGCGTCAATGAATCGGTTTGATTCATGAAATGATAACGTTTATATTGATTTAGTTACATATTTAATGTGATTAGCTACAGTTTGGAGTGGCACTTTGAGGTTTTTTTTTTTACATTTATTTATGACTTCACACATTTTGTCCACTATTTCGACGTAAACACTTTATTTGTGCTGCACTATATTTACTATAGCTACTAGTTTGCAATTACGATTTTAAAGTGTCATATTAATATTTATAGTATGAACTGTCCAACCTTTCAGAATACATTAAAGATTATATGACAAAATAAATATGCTTAAAAAAATAGCAATAACAACAAATATGTAATTTTACTTTTAATACTTCAAAGACTTGTGTACTTTGATTTGATAAAGGCACAATATAGACTTTTACACTTCCTGGAATACTATTTGTGGTACTGCTACATTTACTTAATTTAAAGAACCTGTACAGATGACTGCCAATGACAAAGACGTTTACATTTTGATTTATTTGGAGGAGCAATATACTTTTAGATATCACAGGAAGCAGCAAACGATTTGTCAACAGCTGTCAAATTGCATTGCCAAAGAAAATTAATCACACATATTTAGAACAGACAAGAGACATTTCAAATAATTTATTGGACAAAAAAAAAAAATGGAAAAAAAGAGTCTGTCCATAGATAGACATACAATATATTTCACAGATATTGGTGATATTGTGATTCTGGGACTCCCATTGTAGAACAATTTATAGATTAAAACAAATCAAATGGAAATGACTCTTTTTGCTGAATTTGCAAATGAAAAACTGGACAAATGTACTTGATGGAAAGTCCTGTAAATCCAATATCACAGTCTAGCAACACTGCTGGTAATACAACCATACATGGAACAATCGCTATTCTGTCAATGTATATCATTTCACACTTTCCAACCTTCATCAAAACACATAATAGATTTGGTCCTACAACCTGAAAACTTTCACTTTCGGCTCTTAAAACATTTAGGCAGCAGTGCCAACCATACCAATATAATTCAGTATGGTTCAGAGAAACGTTTAAAGGGGAAATACAAAGCCTCAGGAACCTGTCAGGGTCATAAAGTGAAGTGAATGGGTAACTTAAATAAATACCAGGCAAGATAATGAAAACAAGACATGTAAAAACAAGCTGGTTCTCCAGACAGAAGACCATCATCCAACCTACTGCAACCACACTGTGATCCAAAACTATCTATCCTGCTAAATACAATCTGTTCAAATTAAATAATGTAAAAATAAGATGCTATTACAAATAAATTCCTTGGTAACCTTATGTGGTATCCAGTGAACGAGCACTTTTCATGTCAGCTGTCATCTCAACTCTGTGGAATCAGTGGTGATAAATCGTGGCGTCATTTCTGCCACAGCATTTAGAACAAGACTACAGGTGATTCTGTTCGAAACCAGAAACCTCCTCCCTCCTCCCTCGACCTCTCCCACTATGATTTCCCATCCCCCTTGTTCATCCTCTCTATGATTTACAGATCAGCTGAAGAGAAAACAAGTTATTCCTCTGCGTCTATCTGGGCGTCAGGTCAGACTTGCATATGATGGAGGACTGTGTTCACTTAATTTTTTTTTACCCCCCCCCCCCCAGCTGTTGAACGAGTTAGGCCAGCAGTCTCTCAATGGCGGCGTTGACGTCCCCTCCTGTAGCGATGAGCGCTTGCAGGTTGGCTTCGCGGTTGATGAAGCCCATGGCGTTGAGCTGGTCGAGCTGCTGCTGGAAACGATCCTCCGGGGTCAACTGACAGGGAAGAGGCGACGCATGAGGTCAGATACTGGGTTTTTAATAAATAAATAAAAAAGGGGTGGATACTGATTACAGGCTTTGTTTAAAGAGATTCCGCCAAATGTTTCTCTCTAGATCGATCCATCTATTTTTAAAATATAATCAAGCACTCTAGATCTAACTTCCATTTCATGCAGAATTTATGCATCAAAATATAGTAATCTCATCCTCTCACACGCCGTATTTTAAGCATTAGTACTTTTCACCTTCATTAACTGACACTTTTTATGCACTTTTATCACTTACACTTCATCTGCTTTCAGTAATTACACTTCAAGTCACATCTCAACTCCTTTTAATGCCTCAACCTCAACCGACACTTAGAACCCGCCCCCTTTCAGGTGTAATGTAAAAAAAAAAAAAACATACATAATGTACTAATGTAATGTGCTTTCAGTGCTTACACTTCACCTGACATTGTCTTTCAGTTCATACACTTGAAATGACATTTATTTTAGCGTTTCCACTTCAACTGACACTTCCAGAGCTTGAGCTTCAAATGACTCTCCACATCACACTTAATTCAGTGCTAAAACCTTTTCATTTTAACAGCCATTTCAACTTTTTCAGTATTTCAGCTGTTTCAAATGTTTCTTCTGCACATTTTCCTCTGAGATTGCTCTGATTTTGAAAAAAAAAAAAAGAGAAGAAAAACAGGAACAAATTCAGGTAATAAGATGTAACATACTGATGGCCCTCCGCCTCCAAACATCTGTAACATCTGCTGCATGAGCTGTTGCTGAGCGGGACTGGTGGCTGAGGGGAGACTGGATCCTGACGCCACAACAGAAGGGCGAGGGTTCTCTGAAGGGATGCTGCCCCCTGTGGACGGAGGGACTGCTAGACCTCCAGGAGGCAATCTAGAGAGGGGAAAGAAATATCAAACATCCAGACCACTGTGGAAATTCCTGTGAATTTTAGCTAAACATATTGTGACCTCAAATGACCACTACCAATACTTACTAGCGTATATAACGGAATTCATACAATAAATCTCTTGTTTTACATTAATGAATCGACAGTTACATTTATAAAAGCTACACAATAGCGGCAGCTTTAAAAACATGTGAAGGAGTAACTCTTCTTTGACTTAAATGCAAATCATGTGAGCGATCATATCAAACTAACCACAGCATGGTAGCGTTTACCCACCAGAAAACAGAGATCCAAAATATTAGTGAGCTGAGCTTTTCTTGAACAGAGCACTCACTCAATGCTATTTACCAAAAAGCTTGTGTTTTGCTTTGATACGTCACTTCCTGTAGTGAGAGACGTTCACATATCTGCAGCTCTGAATTTTATTGATTATAGCAAATCTATGGGGTCTGAGTTTCTGGTAAAATGAGTCAATTCTTCACACAAACATCTTGTAAACTGCTACTTTAACATACATTTATTTTCATGATTGAAATGACTTATTTCCTTTGTTGAATTGGAAACTTGCATCTTTTTTCTGCACTCCAACTGTATTTTATTTCATTTTATTTATCCATCTCATTTCCTAATGGCCTAAAAATTAAATTTTACTATTATTTACTATTTTATTATGTCTTACTAATGTTTTTAGTTGCTTGTATAAAGCAATGTTCTGTAAAAATAAAGCTGCTTTGCCTTGAAGGAATTCTGATTAATTCTGAGTCGACCGCCAGATTAAGACAATTATACAGGGTTATAGTATTCATTTTAATAGCAAATAGCCGGTACCTGGACATGAATCCCGGGACTTCTGTCTGTAAGGTCTGCAGGCCCTGTTGGATCTGTATGAGGGCCTGCATGGCTCTGGGATTGGTCAGCATGGACAGTGTTTCGGGATTCTGCATCTGCTCAATGACAAACAAACAACTCTAAAGTCCCTGAAGTCCTGATGCTCTTCTTATAAAGTGCACAAAAGATGACAGTATATATCTGCATTCTTTGTAGAGCATTACAACTCTATGGTCTCTCAAAACAAGGACGCCCATCAGTGTCAATCCTCAGGCAGGAAATATTAAGTAAAACAATAAGTCACCAAATTACACACAAAAAAATAAACACAACTCAAACTTCTACATCTCCAACATGTGGAAGATGCTCCCAGGCTCTAGGTAGGGTTCTGACAAACTATTGCAACTGTTAACATAAGATGTTCACGTAATGAGTGGACATTTAGGAGCACTCGCTCTTTGGGGTTTACGAACACGGAAGCTCAGCACCGACCTGCCTCATGAGCTCGGGGTTGTTGAACATGCGGGAGACGTCCGGGTTCCGATCCACGAGCTGCTGCATCTGAGGACTGCCTGCGAACATCTGTCTCATCAGGTCTGGGTTGGACATCATGTTCTGGACCAGCGGGTTCCCCATGACCTGCGACATCATCTGCGGGTTGGACATCAGCTGACTCTGCACCTGCTGCTGCATCTCCATGAAGCTGGATGACCGCGTGCCCAGACCCAACAGGCCAGACAGGTCACCGAGTCCACCTGAGGAGGAGGAGGAGAGTTGGAGATTAGTTCCTTGCAGTTATGTGTTGACGGGGGAACTCCCACATGTTTGGGATATGGCATTTCAAATCACATTTTGCTATAGAACTTAATCATGTTGATCCTCCCAAATGTATGTGCTGTCACCAATATATATATATTTTTTTTATTTCTACAGATATGATGGTTTCTTGTCTGTGAGGAAAAGCAGTTGATTGCTTGAATTGATTTCAAATCTGCAAGAATGCTGCATTCATGTTCAGTCAATAACTTCCCTAATTAAATGCCAGCTTGTGAATGGAATTGTGTTTTGCAACCAGCTCTCAAGCGTCGCATGTTGGGAGCCCCCACCCCAACTCTCTGTGTCTGATGTATGTTGTTCTGGATCAGGATCTTAAGACAGTAAGATGCATATGGATTCAGATGTTGTCTTTATACTATGTGGATTTGTGTTAAGTCAAATTGGTGGATCCTCTTGGGATAAAAAAGAGTTAATGTTCCTCTTTCTTTGTTTCCCTAATTACAATTGCATAATCTATGCGATAGCAGTCAGCAAAATTCATCTCACTGCAATCAAAAAAACAAGCAATTAACAGAAAAGTGTACGTCCTTACTCATTGCATTAGCAGGTTGTGTTGCTGTGTGACTGGTGTCACCTCCTGTTCTGTCTGCCACAGAGGCGCCGGAGCCACTGTTACTTTGAGGTGCTGCAGAGCTGGAACTCGTCTGCGATGTGTCGCCACTTGTTGATCTCGAGAGAGAGAGAAAGCCGCCGTCAAATAACAAATAACACCCTTAACCAGGCTCGAGCTTCGGCCTGTTCACCTGCCCACACACATCTAAATGAATTGCCCTTACTTTGTCTTGATGACCAGGTGAACGGTCAACCCGTGCTTGATGCCGTGCTGGTTTAAAGAATCGCCATCCTTCAGAATCTTTCCAGCAAATATCAACACCAGCTGGTCCTGCTTGGCACTGAACTTTGTGGATATCTCCTGTTTAAACTGGACAAAACGAGACGAGCGCAAGGGCACGTTACCAAAGAGAGCAGAGACACAAGTTCACTGTGGGCCGGTGGGGTTTCGATCATTTGAGAGTTGCAAATTTGTTTGACAATCTGCATTATTACATTATCTCGTCGCCCTCTTTTGAAGAAGGGTGCCATGTCTAAAACTAGTTATAAAACGTTGATTATTTTTGTTTATACTGTGCCCAAAATGCTCATTATTATATAAAGTTGTATTTAATCAAATTACCACAAAGTGACATTAAGAAAACAAACCTGGAGTCAGGAAGAACTCCCACACTGGTTGGTTTTTTGAAACTTTGCCAAACCTATTGACCAAGCGTGGGTGATCATTAGCAGCTCTTAAATTTGCTTAGTAATGTTGGGCAACTGCACCCCACCCAGCCACCGGGAGGTGCGCACGGTTGACAGGCAAGCTAACGTTAAGTCGTTATCGCTTTATTGCAATTATTACATTATTTTCACCGCAGTTTCAACGTTATAATGATGAAAGTGTTAAGTTAACGCCAGAGTCGAGCTGAAAACGCTAACATTAGCTCCGATCCTCTGATACGCTAACTTTCCGGAGCTATTTCCGTAATCCCACAGCTGCCAACTGTCTTTGGAAATATTGGTTGTAAACGTCGGTTTCGCCACCTGAAAATATTTAATCATTGCGGACAGACCGTAAACACCCGCAAGAATACAAAAATATATAGTTGATGATGCAACCCGCCGCTGGAAAACAGTTAAAATATTAACGTTTTGACCTTTCCCCTAAGGTTTGCGAGGGGACGCTGTGTGGTCGTAACGTGATTTCTGCTGCCAGTTGTTGGGGCGGAAAAAGGTCAGTTAACGCACCTGAGCGACGGAAGAATCCTCCGAAATCGTAATTTCCTCTTTCCCATTGGGGGTTTTGACGGTGACCACCATCATAGATCCTCCGGGAGCAACATTTTCCTCTACGTTGGCATCCCCCGTTTGGTCCGTGCTACTTTTCTCCGCCATCTTTACTTCTCCCTCTTCTTCCTCGTGACTTCCGGCAGCGTTGACGCGTCTTCGGCGTGTTGCTGCCCCCGTCGCTCGTTAGTTAAACAACACCCTCAAAATGTGTCCTGAATCATTAATCATCAAATTAACTACTTTTGTTGATGCTTTTGATTTAAAAATTTTTTTCTAAAATATATAACTTCAATTTGTTTTCAACATATTTGTCATTGTCAATTTCAAATAAATGTGTACACATATAAGATAAGAAACCTTTATTAGTCCAGGGCTTACAGCAGCAAAGGTGCAAACAGTAATAGATCCAAAAGATATATATATATATATAAATATATATATCATGCAAAATATGAAACAATAGAAAATAAAATAAATATATATATACAAAAACTAGTGCATTTACATTATATGGGTATTTGTTATTGCACAGTGAAGTTATCAGTTTGTATATATACACCGGGAGCAGTGCAGGTTGTAAAGTCTGAAAGCAGCAGAAAGGAAGGACCTGTGTTATATCATTTATTTTCACCCAACTGTGTTTCTAGCTGACAAAAAGAAGAACATTTAGCCTGTGCAAAGCAGTTCTTAAGTTCTTCCCCGTTCTTATCGGGTGATACGCTTTTGTTAAATTTTTGTTTGGGAAACATTCATCATTAATTATGTGGTCTAGATGTTAGCTTACACATTTTTGGCTCCTATTTCACATTTTAGTTGTCATTATTTTTGTTGCACTGGTGTGGCTGCTTGCATTCGAGATATAAGGCCTGATAGAAATCAAATCTTATCTGACCTTATTTTTCTTTTCCAGTCAAGGTACCCGCCCTCTCAAACACTCTGGGAACAAACACCACTACAATCATGTACAAACATGTTTGATTGTGCTACATCGAGAACAATCAGCCTGAATCATACAACGCCTAGAGTTTTGCAGATAACCAAGCAATATAAGTAATGGACCTTTTGTTGAGCTTTTCACATTCAGACCGTCCTCCTGGCTGTAAGGTATACTACAGTAATTGGTTAATTTTAGCTGACAGCGTTAATTAAAACCTTCAAAGTGTGTGCTTACCTTGGATACTCAATTAGTAATTTATCCAGGCTTGTATTTTGTATTTAAAAATTGTGGCTTTAATTTTTATTTTGCAAATTATTTTCCAGATTGCTCATACTTCTGCAAGAATGATGGCCGGCCACAAGGGTCTGCTTTTCCACTTTATCTTGCTGTCTGTCACGTAAGTATAACGTTTTGTAAGTAAACTACAAAGATCGATGGTTTTAGGCTACAACTTTGTGGTATTGGAGTTATAATATATATATATTGTATTTATCACAAAATGTTTTCAATCATCAGTTTCTTGTGCCACGGAAAAGACCTGTTCTTCAATGACAATGGAAACCTCGTTCTCCCGGCCTCGTACAAGATTCCGTGGATGTCGGCCGTTCAGGATTTCCGCACCCTCTCTCTCATCACCATCCCTGGCACCCATGACAGCATGGCCCTGTACGGAGGTCCAGAGGCTGAATGCCAGGCCTTGTCTCTGAAGGATCAGCTCAGGGCCGGCATTCGTTTCCTGGATCTCAAAGTGTTTGGAATGGGTAACACCCTCTATGTCATGAACGGAGTGATGTACCAACACAGCACCCTCAAGGATGTCCTGGACACTGTCCGAGCCTTCCTGTCAGAGTTTAAGACAGAGGCTGTGCTCATTAGAGTGCGACCAGAGTCTTTTGAGAAGAATACTGTCAATGAAATGGTGCAGAGTCTGATTGCCAATGACCAAAATGTCTGGGTGGCCTCTGGAATGCCAAATATGGGTCAGGTTAGGGGGAAAATTGTCTTTTTGCAGAAGAGCACCTTCACACTAGGAATTCCCCTCATAGATGCAAACGGCAAAAGTAACTCCGAGGTTAGCAACATTAAGGATAAAGACAAGACAATAATCAAGCAGCTGAACCAAGCCACTGAAGCTTGTGGAGGTGATAATGCTGTTGTGACTTACACCAGCGGCACTGGCTTTGGTACTTTCTGGGGAATGTTTCTGACTCCAAAAAGAGTGGCTGAAAGGGTAAACCCATGGCTCAATCAATACCTGAGGCAGTTTTACCCCAATCAGCCCAGACCATGCTTTGGTATCATTGCCATGGACTTCCCCGGCATTGACCTCATTGAAACCATTACCAATTTGAATCAGTTTTAGTGGTAGAGGTTCAGTAACTATGCTGCGCCCCATCACGTGTTTGAGAGGTTGAGGGTTTGAATCTGATAGATCTGATTGAATTCTTGTATCTTTCCCATCGACGGCAATTATACACACTCTGATATAATAATAATAAATATCTGGAACTCCACAATGTTCTTTGTCTTTGTCAGTTGTATCCTGAACTGTGTCATTTTGGAAACAGATTTGTGATTATATTGTCATTATGACCAAAATAAAAATCATTTTATTGAAGCTTGTGTTGCTTAATGATCTTGCATCTCAGTGACTTTCTATGAAGTTTCATGCTGCCTTTCTGTGCTCTTTGTAAATACAATGTTGAAATAAGTAGCAATACAACAATGCAGAAAAAAGTACCACATTCAAAATAGTTTTTACTAATGCAGCTGAATGGCTGCTGTCAGTGTTATTATATTATATTATTATTGCTGTTGCATACATGTGTAAGAAGCATTTTAATGTTGTAATGTAATGTATCCAGTTGAGGTTGAGCTTTTTTAAAACTTCTTTATATAGAAAATCGACAAAGAATGACTATATTAAACAAACTGATCATATAGTATGTAAAAAATGTTTTTAATAAGTAGTAACTATAATGTAAAAGTAAAAATTACAAGTATCCCAAAAGTGTACTCAAGGACAGTACTTGAATGCTACAAACATATAATTCTTTCAGTTGATTTTGATCAGTAATGTTATCATAATAACTTTAAGTATATATATATATATATGTCAGTGTTAATTGATAAATTAAATTATTATATGGATCTGTATATCCATAAATGTAATATCCAAATGTGTATATGCAAAACCAACAAGTATCTCTGAGAGAAGTCTCTGCGGCAGGATGAGGGGACGTACTCTGTCACTGGTAATCTTTCCTCCTCTTCCAAATATTAAGAACTGTACAACAAATCTCCAGACAGACGCACTTTAGGTGAAGCTCAAAGGGTGCAGCCAGGTGAGGTCGTTTGAGGCTTTCTAATATTAATAATGTTGTTATTTTATTTCAAATGAAAAGTATTAAAATGTTTCAGGTTGAGGAAAAGTATGTTTTACTCACATTATTTCAGCTTAGATATTATTTTCAGTTTATAGGATATTTCAAACATGATTTAAACAGGTTTTATCATTGTGAAACTGGTCTGTTAGATATAGATCAATCATAAAATTAATTAGTATAGAGAAAGAGTAGATTGGTAGATGTGTTCATATTTCCAAAGGACATTGTTTTGTTTGATTTATTATGACTTTAATGAACTATAGTCTCAATGAGATAAAAGGTTTTAAAGATTGAGAAAGGACCTAGTCTTTAACCTTTGCCATGCGTCACAACATTATCTTTTAGCAAAATAAACAGGGAGATGGAGCTGGATATGCTCCAGACAGATAACATTTAAAGCAAATAATATCTTTATAACTGCCTGTCCATCAGCATCAAAACAGTTATGGTTCCTATTCCCCAAGATGTCCCATGATACAAGCATTTCATAGACTCAAGAGGGCTGTCAACACAACAGATAATTTAAAATATAAAAAAACTCTCCCTGAATCTGGCTAGGAATACAGGATTGTGCTGAGATTACAGCTTTTAATTGCCTATAGTCCATATTTCCATTATACCTTTGCCAGGTAGGTGAAGGAGACAAGAAGGCTACTGCACAAAAGAATAGCTCTTGCTGAACATCTTATCAACTTTACCAAAAGTTTCAGCTCCTGATAAGATTAGATTACCTGAATGAGAGCCATTTCTTAAGATTTGGCGCTTACCGAAACAGCCTTAGATAAAAATCTGATATACAAGAACGTATGTTTAAGGAGGAGGGGTCAGCAGTGGTGGAGGAAGTATTTAGATCTTTTACTAAAAGTAGCAAACCACTGTGTAAAGATACTCTGTTACAAGTTAAAGTCACATATTGAGAATGTGAAGTCAAAGTTTGGTGCGTATTAAAAACATCTTTATTAGTAACCAGTAAACTATGTGTCAAATAAAATGCAGTAGATTAAAAGGTCAAATATTTCGCTCTGAACTGCAGTGGGCGTGCCCTCCTCTCTGCCAAACCCTCGCGGCCCTTTCCCCCTGTGCTGCTCTGTGTCTCTGTGACCCAGCACCTGAGGAGGGTCCAGGGTGCCTCGCTGTCAGTGCTGGGGGTGAGTCGATCACTTTTTCTAAAGGTGTTTCTGTGAAATTGAGCTGTTAAGGTTTCATATGCTCTGCTGTAAATTTGTTTAGTTATTCACTGTTGGTCTAACTCCGACCCAGCATGTGATTATGTTGGGAGATATGAGTCCTGGTTCAGGCAACACATGCCCGTGAAGTTAGTGTTTGGCATTTAAGCCAACAGGGGGAGACACATAGCAGTTAATTCTTTAAGAAGGTATGGTTTAACTCCTTGGTCACATATCTTCACTTTTATTGTTAACACTCCTGAAACACTATTGTGAAAGTAAGTGTGAAACACACAGATAAAATGTTACACTGTACATTCATCATTTGCTCATTACGTTTGTTTTGCAGGTCTTTTTTATAAACCGTGATATACAGTACCAGTCATAGGTTTTGACACACTTTCCCACTCACTTGAATGGGAAACTTCTGACTGGTACTGTATGGTGTAAAACAATTCCAATTTATTTTTTTACTTGTTTACTGTAACAGTGAGCGCACAGTTTTCTTGCTCAGGTGTGCTCACTTTTGGTTCCACCTTCAATTAAAGTGGTTCCTTTCTTGCCCCGGCAGACTCCAGATCTCAGATTTTATCTCAATGGGCACAATATTTCCACAACCAAGCCAAGAAAATGAGACCCACGTTGAAATATATCAAAAGTATCTTTTAGTAAATTATATCAAGAGCATCAGATTAACTATTAATAAAGCCATTTTACAACTTTATGAAGTATTCCTTATTAGAAAGTCGTAACCAAATTCACTTTAACACCTCTTTCAGATGAGCAGTAATTTGGTGAATACATACAATACAAGTGCAGCAACATTCAGTAAAGGTCGTACAGGTCGTTCAGTTTGTACGTTGTGTTCGTACCCGTCTTTGTACTCTTAAAGCGATGAATCATATAAATGAGGATAACGGAGCTGTTGCACTCGCTTATACACACAAACACTGATGAGTAGTTGTGTGAAAAATTTCAAAAGAGCTTAAGAGAGAATTTCACATGCTGCTCACTTACTCACTCACACACCTGGCCAATAACTGCATTAAAACTGTGTTTTAATAGGTGTTACGTGCACCAGTTACTGGAATAGTTCCTTTAAATTCCCTGTAAACAGGGCGATGACATCTTAAAGGCACAGCTAGTTCTAAGCTGTTTACAGGGGAAAGAGCAACAGCTGGAAGACAAATATGAAGAAAACAGATTACTTTAAAATATTTAAAGATTTATTTATTTATTTATATATTTAAATCACATTGCATTTGTTCTTTTGTCCCATCAGGTCCTTTTGCAAAGCATCACTGTCGTGCTGATTATCGTGTCAGTCCTTGAGCTTTGCCTCGTCACCAGCTCTGCTGTTTTGGGCATCAAGTCTCCGATGAGGAGTAAAGATCTAGACTCCAAGCTGTCATTTATTAATACGTCATATTTACCTTTTTATTTTCTTATGAGTTTAACTTAACAATTAATACATTTGTGATACCACTTGAAGCCAGCAGAACACTTGAAATGTTTCATGTCAGGTCAGCAGCGCCATAGCTATTAGTTTTTTTTATTGAACCAATAAATCTTTAAATTTTTCTGTTTTTAGCCACAAAATATAAGTCAATAAATTGAAATAATGAACCAAGTAAAGTAAGTAACTAAAAAGTAGTAGGCTTGTGCTGGGGGAATTTGGACTCATGACCAGTTTTGGCATATGTACCATAATTAGCCTATTGTTATGAACAGCTGTGTATATATGATCAATAATTCCATAAAGGTCAAATGTAGATAATTTTGCCATTTCAATAAACCCACAACGAAATCTTGTTTGTGACTGGAGATCAACCAACCACATTATTGCCTTCAACCAGTAGGTAAAGTTGGAAACACGTGGGCAGGTGAACTCGAGCTTGAGCGAATCCATTTTCAACGCAGGATCTGGGGGCGGCTTTTATTTTGAAGGGCAAGAACGGAAGTAGTGTGTGAAGCCAGTCAGACGGTGGAGTGTTTACATTAATACAGCGCACATGGCATCGTTTTAAATAGCCATTAAATGTATTATCCCAGCTCTTCCCACGTTGTTTCAGTACGTACGATAGCTTTAGTTAAAAGACGACTATTTAAAAGTCGCGGCACGATACTTATTTTCCATCTAGCAACACTGCGCATGTCCCATACCTAAATAAGAACATTAACTTTAGACTCCTGGCTGCTACTCTGCCACTTCCTCTTTGATTTTAGGTTGGAAGAAAAGCATAAATAGTAATAAAAGCAGAGTATTCACGTGTGCATTTAGCTGAATGTTCAGCAACGGGTTAAGTTCCTTCTTCCAGATGGGAGGAGGAACTTCTGGTAAAAGGTTGGCACTAGTTTCTCAACCCAAACAACAAAAACTGCGCAACAAACAGACAATCTGCCAACTTTCGTCGAGTTGAGTCCAATCGTTCAGGTTTCTATTTGAAGAGACACTTACAGGTACGTCTTGGTTCTATCTTTGCTTCTTATTCAGTTGCAGCCAGTCTTATCGTGTGTATCGTCCCTGTAGGCCTGCAGCGCAATTAAAGCAATTCAAGTTTGTTGCGCATGAATATTTCAAGTTCGCCACCTGCTTTGATAGAAAGTGCGGGTAAACGTGGCTCTTTTTTCCTCAGCTGGAGCTTCATGTTGCATTAAGAGAGAGGGGATTCTGTTATTTATTCTCCTCTCATTGATATAAATGGGCTCGACACCCGTGTTTACCTTCCAGCTCGACTTCCCGTGTCTGCTGCACGCGGCTACTCCAGCTTTGTCTCCAGATTGAAAGTGTTTCAACTGCCTTAAGTCTCTTTCCGTCTCCACTGGCAGGCAGGATGTCTGTGACCATAACCAGGGCCGAGGGGGTCACTGTGTTCACTATGACCTCCGACCCGCAAAGTGCGTGGCCCCCACTTTGCCAGATCCTCAAGGGCCTTTGCTACAGCCCCGTGGGCTGCTCCGTGTCCCAGCGCCTGAGGAAGGCGCAGGCTTCTCAGCCAGTATTGGGGGTGAGTTAAGCTTTAGTATTATTATTATTTTTATTAAGTAAATTGTTTTGTTTGTTTGTGTCATTTTTATTTCTCCACTTACTTCTGATTTCAACTTTGAGTGAATACATTGTTTTGGTGGAATAATGACACTAAAAACAAATTGATCTGTCGACTTGTATTGCTCTCTGCTAGAAATAATCACATTATTGTCATTGTTACATTAGTCATATTTCTGTGTCCTTAAGAGAGTTGTTTCCTCCTCCACAGGCCCTGCAGATTATGATTGGGTTGCTCAACATCGGCCTCGCAGTGAGCCTCTGTTCCACTTCGTGGATGATAAGAGATAGTGGGTATCCTTTTTGGTTAGGAGGATTGGTAAGCAAGCTAATGTTGTATTAGTTTATTTATTTATCTTTCTGTATACTCCCAAGTCTCTCTAACATCTAGAGTGAAGACAAATACAACTGTATTGGGGCTGTTCAGCTGATTTAAAGGGGATCCACCGGACAGTTTACGGGACATCCTGGATACACACTCTGAGATGTCCTGACGTCAACGTTTCTTTCATTTCATATCAGTAATTTAAGCTTAGAAACTTAATGACGTATGCCAATAACGTGACGTGACTTTTCATTCAGGGCCACCAGCAGTTTGACAGAAATATTTCAACCAATAAATCTTTACACAGACATTCATGTCCCCTTCAGGATGAATAGGTCTGTTTCCCACAACAGACATATTTACTTGTCATAGCAGGAAAAGCACAGGTGGAGCTAACAACATTATTGATGTCTCCGTTGCATTCAAATGTTCAAGAACGCCACAGAGATCCATCGCTGTTCCAAGATCACAAATTTAGAACAAGTCAATAGGACTCAGCCATCATTAAAGATAGCAATTACACAATTACAAATACCTTTAAAACTAGTGACCCGGTCTCCTCCGCCTCAGTTGTGCTTTGTGGTCGGTACTATGTGCACAAGTACAGCCTCAGAGGGGGGGGACAAGCTACTTCCTTTTGGCAGTCATTGGACACTGTCTCCAAGCTCTATTCAACGTTGGGTAAGGTGTGTCAGCCAAGACAGCCCAACAATATCTTAATCTGTTAGTTCTCAGATGACATTGAATGTTTCTTGTCTGCAAGTGTGAGCGCATGATGAGGGTTACCTAGTTTCCCTCTTGCTGCTATATTAGACATGACATATATCAATCTTAGTGTTTCTATGGAAGAGCGGTATTTTTAATATTAGCTTTTTGTCTTTTCTCTAGTTCATGTTGTTTGGCACCATGAGCATTTTGTCTGAGAAGTACCCCAGCCCATGCCTGGTGAGTAGTTCAGCTCCAGCAGAACATCCGCTTTCATTTTATTCCCAGATCTTATTTGTGACAAAGAAAACGGAGGTGAATTTTGTATACAACATCGCATGTCCCTCAACAATATACACGCCCACATTGTCTCACATGTATGCAGTTGGTATGATAGGCTGTGGCTTTAAACGTACTAACAAGTCTTGCATTTTAGGTGATCGCCAATGTGATTCTGAATCTAGCTGGAGTTGCCTTTGCTGTTACAGCCATCGTACTCTACAGCATCAGTATGGGAACCGTCTATTTGTGGTGGATGTGTAATTCAGACTATTATGGATACAACAGGCCCACAAGTCCACCTGAGGACGTGGCCATGAAGGAGAAATGCTTGGAGGGCAAAGAACTGCTTCAGGTAAGTGTGGAAACATTAACATACACCATCGTGTGTGTGTGTGTGTGTGTGTGAAACGAATATATAAAATCAGTAATAAATTGATGAATTATTAATCCATAGATTTTGTTGATTAACAAAAGTGCATTTTTGTTTGATTTTAAAATAATTTTAGGAAGCAAAAATGCAATTCTGTAAATTAAAGATGCAAAAATGTATGTGATAAATGGGTCAACAAATTCCAAGATTTTATTGACTCTAAACTAAATAAACAACTGTTTTGTTTTTTTGTGACCCACCAGATGCTTCTGAGAGGCATCTATGGCGTGCTGATTGTCCTGTCAGCCCTGGAGCTCTGCCTCGTCATCAGCTCTGCCGTCTTGGGGATCAAGGCTCTGAAGAACAGTGGCAAGGCAGAAAAAGTGGTAGAGTTTGCATAATCAAATCTTACTGTTGAACCTGTTGTTTACAAAGGAAAGGTTGACTGAACACAAAAGCTATATTTTTTTCTATAATAATTCTATACTGTTTTTCTCTTTTAGAGCACTGATGACCCAGAATATTACAAACCACTGCTGGAAGAAGTCACCTGTAACCCTGCAGCCTAAATGAAAATCTCTGCTTTGTGCTCTTAGTTACCAGGAACTATTATCCTGTGCATTTATACCATTGACTGTAACGTCAATGATTTACACAAATTCAGCTCTCTGCCAAACTTTTGGTCTCCCTTAAAGATATTTACACTTTTGATAATCATCTGCACAAAATGTTATATGCTGCTTTCTTTTTCCATTTTCTTCTCTGTTGATGTTTTTTAAAAACACTTCTCAGTGATTATGATGTGTAATGTGACTGTCAGCATTTTTGTAGGTAAAAGGGAGGTTCATGCATGTATGTGTTTACGTGACATTGATTGACTGTTTGTAACTTTTATAATACTAACCAATTTGGAAAATAAAGTACTTAAATATCTAGTTTTGCTCTTTGTGTGTAAATGGAACAAATAACTATGAAGAGAAGTTGAAGTGTGAGGTGAACACGAGTACTATAATTTAAAAATAGCATGTTTCTTATTTTTCTAAATGCTGTTTCTGGCCAAAATTAAAGTTACGTAAAATAATTAAAGCCTGTCTGCTCAGTAGTGTCTATCCAGCTGATGTGAACATCCTGTCATTTTATCTGCAACACATTTAATATACTGTATATATGTGCTGTTTCCCCTGACTCACTGTATGACTCAAGTCGTACCAGGTGGGGGAAAGAAAGTACATTTACTCAGGTACTGTACCTAAATGCTACTTTATATTTGTAAGTCACTACATTTAAGAAGAAAATCTTGTCATTTTTACTCCACAACATTTGTTTGGCAGTTACAGTTACTAGTAAGGAGGCTCTGGATTGTGTTCCTGTTGAAATGTAGCAACAGTTTCTGTGGGAGCTTGGCCTGTTTCAGCCAGAACAGTCTTTGTTTGGTCTTTTTACCATGTTGGAGGTCCATGGCAGCTGTTTTGACAAATTGACTCCGAGGAACTTCTTCTCCATGTATGTGGAGGAGAGATAGACTTTCTTCTGGTCTCCTGAAGTCAATAAATCACCTTCTTTGTCTTTTGGATCGGGTTGTTGTCCCCACACCAGATGTTCATCCTCAAGCCTGTAGACCGTCTCCTCATCTGAATTCATCCCAACTGTTGTGCTTATGTTCTGGAGTTGGAGGTGTGGACGGGGGTGCAGTCATGGGTGGAGAGCACAGGGCTCAGCACACAGCCCTGCCTTTAGTCTGATGGCTGAGGAGGTGTTGTTGGTCTGTGATGAAGCCCATGACCCATGAGCACAGCAAAGAGCAAAGGCCCAGGTTGTCCAGTTTGCTGACAAGTCTGAAACATCTGAATTACGATATGCTGGAAAGTTATAACGGAATTGTTGCCCAATGACTGTCTATGAAAATATTGCCTACTGCAGCTTAAAGTATTCTTACTCTACAAAGGCTTTTAAGGCTTTAAGATTGAGGTTTTGGAAGATTAAAACCAAAACGTAATAAAATGTGAAG